>RWGZ01000959.1:899751-1079876 GCA_009725065.1 Utricularia reniformis
GACCAAAATATTGTTGCTTTTGGGGAAACATGAAATAGAACAACTATATTCATTTTTTATAAAGTTGAATTATCTTATATAATAAATTGATAAACTATTTGTAGTTTAAAAAATATAGTTTATGTAACTTTCAACAAATTTTAACATTATTTAATATTATTTTATTTAAAAATAATAGCCGAGTCGAAAATACGACTCTTATACTCTTGCCGAGTCGTGTCGTGTCGAATCGAGTCGCACCTAGTCGGTCGGACGAGTCGATGCCGCATAGGTTAAAACCAACTGTGGTGTCATCTTGATTTTAGAAAAGACTAATTTACCCTTACTTCTATTAATTATAATATAATTATATTTATTATTTTATATATATAAGGGTATATTAGTATTTTTACATAAATCACGATCATAATATCGCAATTTTACCAAATATATTTAAAAATTCACGATCATCATATCTCACCGCATTTCACCACACCTCACCGCACTTCACCACATTGCACCACACCGCAATTTTAAAAAACTATACCAAACAAACCCAATGAATCGATCGCAACTTATTTATTTTTAAAAACTGGAAATTTATGATTATTACTTGTAAATTAATTAATTTTATTAAATGATATATTAATGGATGAGAATTTTTGATAAAAACCAAATTGTATTTGAGAAGAATTATTTAAATATATGTTTTTATTAGAACTAAATTATTAATCTACTATATTTAAATATTTTGAGAATTAAATAACTAAAAAGGAGCAGCATAAGCAAATAGCAATCAATCTCTTTGAATGCCCCTCTGGTTTTGATTTGCTGGCCGGAATGATGTAAAAGTTAGTCTGAAAAACGGTAATATAATTTATCCTTGAGGTTTATTGACTAACCCAAGTTGAGGAATTCCGTTTTGTTATCGAGAATAGGGATTTATATTGCTTTGGAATTACGGAACTCCACAGCGTTCAAATCTGCATTCAACTTTTGCTGTGTCTTTTCGATCATATGTCTGATATCTAGTTTTTCGCTTTTTATTGAGACTGTAATCTCGCTCTAATTCTCCATTAAAACCCCCCTTTTCTGATTAGAGTGAAAGCAGATTGATTTATACTTGGACTGCAAGCTCTGGAACACGAAGCGTCAATCTGAGGCTTGCATTTTTTTGTGGGTACACAAGGATTTTGCCTCTGGAGTTTGTTATTGTAATTTCATGGGATTTGGAGTGATTCATCAGCATCAAGAGTTCATTTTTATTGCAGTTATAGTTAATTAGGGAATTTGATTCTTAAAGATCATGGAAGAAGACTGTTTTTACTGTTAGAATTGGGATGCTACTGAGAACAACAGATATTTCAGCACTTTAATAAATTGGAAGTAGGAATTTGTGTTTTCTTTTGACTTGGTATGCAATGATACTGGAATTGAATCTTGTCATTGAGGTCAAGGAGATTAAGGCCATGATTATCAAGTTCTTTCTTTGTGAACCAGCACATTCTACAATTAGTCGACAATCTTGCTTACAGTGTAAGCCCTTTGAATTTACAGGGTATTTTTTTGAGTGGCTTTGGGGAAGCCATTTTTAAATCTGCAGACTTATTGATTCAGATTGCAATGCTACTGATTTGAGTGTTGTGGTGAACTGCAGTACATTTAGTTTATTTTTCTCTGTTTTTCAGTGTGAGACACTTAGGGGCGTTATCGTAGGATATAGATACAAGGGGAAGCTCTTTGGTTAGAAGTCAATAAACACATTAATTCATGTTGGTTAGACGAGTATGCTGCGTCTTTTTCATTTCCATTTTGGAAGATATAATTCATATGAAGTGATTGCTTTACTATTTTTCACTCGGTTCTCATCATTTCATCCGTAATCGGATAACGTGAGATGTCTCGTTGCTTCCCATTTCCTCCACCTGGATATGAAACAAAGCATATATTGGAGAACTTGTTAGCGTTAAAAGAGGTTAGTAAGCATATAACGTGAGGTTAGCGTAATGATCATGTGTAAAATGATTTGAGCAATTTATTTTCATATGTTGAATTTTGCCATTGCTTTGTTCTGTTGTTTCTTTTAGTCTTCCAGTATTGATTTACAGTAAAACTTAAGTTTTTTTTACACTTTGATACGTTTTATTCCGTTAATAGAATCGCAATGATATAGAATCAAAATGAGTGTAAATATTATTCCGAGCTCGATGTAAATCGCAATGATTTTATAATACTTTTTGCTAAGTTTTCATACTTCTTTTATGTGGCTGTTGATGAAATAGTGATCTCTATGCTTCTGCTTGTTTAGTTACTGTATCTTGTGAACTCAGGCAAAGTTGAAAGATAAAAACGAGAAGAGGAGAAGAAGGCACAAAGAACGGAAGAAAGATCGAAAGCAGAAAGACGGACGGGGTGAAAGAAATGGAGATAAGAAAGAGAGGCACCGGGAGAAGAAAGAAAAATACCGGGACAAGAACAAAGACGAAAATAAGGGAAAAAAGAAAGAAACAAGTGATATTTCTTGCCTCGAGAATTCGACTTTTGCTAACAATATTGAGCAAGTAAGTGGTAAAAAACTCTATCCCGAGGGCCGTAGATATGATCACCTATTGGCATCACATTCACCAATGGAAGCGGAGTTCGTTATGGAGTTAAACAAGCGAGTTAGGCAGGATCATAAACAAGCAGGATCGGAAAGAGCGGTTCGAAATGCTTCCATTGACGCAGCGAGAGAAAATACCAACGGAGTTGAACTTGAAGGGACTCGTAGATTTGTTGATTTGAAAATTCACAGAAATGATGATACAATGAATGAGAAAACAGATAAGAGTCAACTTGTAGAACCGGAGAATGTTATTCGAATACGTGACGAAAGCCATATTAATGGAAACTCGTCTCTCGACAACGAAAGTGACACAAATATAAGGAAAAGGAAAGGTGGAGGTATCAATGGTTTTTTCCATGGTGAGCTCTTAATCTTGCGTTTACTTATACTACTAATACCATGTGATACGAGAAAAATATTCGGGTTTACTCGCGTTTCACTTCATATATTTGCTTTAGTCTTTGAATGCAGTTTGTTTATAGTGCTGTGTTTATCCATGATTCAATGCACATTCAGCTCAAGTCTAATTTCCCCTTTGCAGATAATGAAATCAAGTTGCAAAGTATCGATTCATCGACGAAAAACGGAAGCAATCTCATAGCCTCTCAAGCTCCCATTAAAGATCAAGAGATTTGGTTGATAAATGGCACAGTTAAACCCCATAATTTGCCTCTTTCAAGGCATAGTGCTCTTGCAAACGAGGAACTCGATGTTTACGAGTCAAAGAGGCCTCCGCATCCGGACTCGAAGTTTCTAAGTCAGGCTCTAAGTGTCCCTAGTTTGGTAGAATGGTTTGAATATGATGATGAGGAATGGTTATTTAGCAAGAAGCTTGATCCGGAATCAAGAAGACATATACCCGAGGAAACTCCGAGACTTGTGTGGTCTAACCCCGTGCATATCGAATCTTCGGATGTTTATGCTCTTCCGTATGTGATTCCGTACTGATGTTCCTTGTTCATTCATGTCAGCAACTCTAGGACCTCAGTGTATGACCCATTGGGGCTGCCATACACCTTACGTGAATCTTAACCTCGGTTATTGACGGAGAAGGATTATATGTTAAGTATGATGATTCGCCAATACTTGCACGCGTCATTTTCCCTAGCAAAGTGACAAGACTCACGTTGAATTCAGAAAATTAAATGTGCTTACCCTAGAGTGGAGGCAAGATATGTGATCCACTGGAAAGTTTATGACTAGAAAAAAAAAAGCAAAGTCATAAAGATTAAGTGTGAGTTACTATAGTTCAAAGCGAACAATATTGTGAAAATGAGAAAAGAATCATTATATTTAGACCACCTCAGCTGCACCCTTGGCACAATTTGAAACTCGTCGATATGGCTTGGCTAGCTTCGGGTGATCGAAATGTGGTCTGATCGTCTTGACAACATTCTCATTCAAATGAAGGATTTTGGTAATTTAATATTTTTATATTTTTTGAAAAAATTGAATTATTGTATCATAGTAATTAATGTACTTATTTAGTTATTTGATATATCTCAATGTCTCATTAATTTTTGAACATTTATATGTGGTCTAATAATTTTTGTTACATTAATGTAATAAAAAAGGTACTAAGAAACATAATGCTAAATTTGTAAACTTAAATGAGTACTAAATTATGTTTTCATATAGCTCAGTAACTAAAATATCGGACAATATTAGTATTTATTTTTGTAACATCAAATATCATAATTTAGGGTTGAATTTTAGATTTGTTTGGGTCTCACCCTAAGAAAGTAATTAAGTATTACTATATTTAAATTTTGTAATAAATAAAAAATAGATAATGTGGTATCATTCCGTATACCGGCTGCACTGGTCATATCGATCTGAACGAATGCAGAATTTTGGATCTTATGAAAACATGAGTTTTAAGAGATAAAAATTAAAATAAAAAACAAGATTTATGTTCTTTTTAACTGTAATTATAAATTCGATAAGCATAAATTTACCTATAAAGAAGTAAAATAAAAATAGATAATCTTCTATATCACACTTATTTTTACTTCCTAAAATAAAATATAAAATAAAAGTTGTATATAACATAACATTACTTAGGTATATGTCAAGATTTTTTACATATATTTTTATAGTTGCACAGTATATTAGCCAAATTAAGTGGTATATATTGATTTTTATAAAATTTGATATTCTTAGTATACTTTTTCCATTTCAAAGTTATAAACTAATAAACACGTAAAATATATAAATTTCTACAAAAAAACAGTTACAAAAATAAATTATTATTTTGTTTTTTATTAAATTATTTTTCCCTCTTATTTTTTGAATTTGACTGGTGGGCCCAAAAACGGTGCACGTGCCATGATTAAAGTATACTTCAAAAAGAAGATCCCATTGGTTGCGCTCTACTCCTCTGGGCTTATTTTATTTTAAAATATACTAAAAACAGATCTTTTATTATCGTATCTATTAGTATTATTTTAATATTTTTAAATAAGAATTATCAGTATACATTCAAATAGCACCATTATAAGGAAATAAAATTAAAGAAATTGGGGAACATAAATGTATTTTTGAGAAAATTGTATTATTAGCCAACAACTTATAATTGCAAGAATGACAATTTAAATTATCAATATAGTTTATTTTTTATCTATGATATAGTATCATTCGGTTTTCTGTTATATTGATAAATATTTTTTCGTTAACATAATTGACTATTAAAATTCACAAAGTACGTAAATAAGATCTTATAATTTGAAAAATTATACAAAATTGATCTTTGAAGTTCGATTATTGTTGATAAGAATATAAAACATTAACCACACGTTAGATGTTCAATGATAAATGATATTGGTAGCTCGATGTGTTTTGCATGCATTTAATTGAAGTTGGAAACGACAAATACATATTTTATTCAAATAGTTTATTATATTTATAATTTCGTAACTTAGAGTGTATATGGTTTACACAAATAGACAAATGTCATTATGATGTTTTTGCCTGAAAACGTACATAAGATAAAATAAACTTATAATATCATGAATAATCTTATATTATATCGCAATTAAGATGCTATTTTTGTTTCGAAATTGAAATATTGATGTATTAATTTAATTACTAAATGAAATATTAAATGTGGAAAATGATAATAAAAATAGTTTCCTTTTAAAAAAAGAAAATATAAATTTCAAAATTTGACAAAGTAATAAAATAGCAAAAAAACGGAATAAAGGTTAAGAGAACCCTCTTAGAAGGTCCCGGGGGTCGGCAGATGTGAACCCGAAATTGGGCCATCTTCTTTGTAGTCTCAATCTCAAACGCGGAATAACGGTACCAAGAGAGGTCAATTTGTAGCATAAAGGCAGAGGCGACGGCGGTTAAGAATTAGATCTGCGTTTCAGAGGTTAGTAAGTTTTCTTGGACCGGAACTTCTACTTTTTCATTGTGAAATGTATTTTCGGAAATCGGATCATATTTGGTGAATGGATCGGATGAAATATTGGAGAATTGTATGGATTTTGGTTTCTAATCTGGCCATGGGCCAGACCAGTATGATTTGCTTAATAGCGTAGAGTCGTACTCTCTGATTTCAGTGTTGTTCTTCCTGTTATCACCACAGACAGCATTTTTATGGCTTGTTCTTTGGATAGGTCATGGAAGCTTTTTAATAGAGACATTATCTCTAATTGTGTAAACTTTATTTATTGATTATCTAGGATTTGCCACCCAGTCTGAGCAACGGGAATAACAGGCTTTTTGAATGGTTCCTTGATTAGAAATCTTTCTCAGCAAGCAGTTTTTTTGCCTATTTTTTCATTTTCGAGGGATTAAGAAAGAATATAAGATATCATTTGAATTTTTTTATGAAAATCTAGGGTTTGAATACAAATGTAGAGTATCATATATAAATCTAGATGAATAAATATCAATTACAATGAAAAAGCCGCCTAGTTTGTAGAACAAGGCCAATGTTTGATAATGTGTTTAGGTTTGACATTGAAGGTCCATATTTAAGATAATTTTACATCTTGTTAGCACTTTGTCGTTTATATTTTATGATAATTTTTCATGTCTTTCACCTGCAGGTTTGCCGATTATTTACGATAACTACAATCACCTGAAAATATATATACGCGAAACAAGTGTTGGGATATGGCATCTAGCTTCCCTGGCCCTGTTACATCCGCCCACGATTGGTGTGAACCAAATTATGTATACTCCGCCTATATTGCCGAATTCTTCAACACTATATCGAATGTCCCATGCATCTTGTTAGCACTTCTTGGACTTGTGAATTCTCTGAGGCTGAAGTTTGAAAAAAGGTTTTATGTTCTACACATATCAAATATGATACTTTCCATTGGAAGCATCATTTATCATGCAACATTGCAGCAGCTGTAAGTTTTATTTCCCTTTTCCATTTTGAAGCTTTACTTGAAAACTTAACATTGTGTATTAGGTGTTTCATTATATTTTTTTTGGTATAACCTGGAAAATTAGGAGCATAGACTTGGCATTTTAAGTCATCAGATGAAGAATTATGCCATAAATCGGAATGTTTTATTCTTAGCTTTTAGTTCCAATTTTTCCGAGTATTCGGCTAGTATGTTTAGTACCGTATTCCGTTAATAGATATTTTAAAAAGTGATTAAAAATTCCCATTTGTTCCCCTTTCTCAGGCAGCAGCAAGCAGATGAAACGCCAATGGTTTGGGAAATGCTTCTTTATATTTACATTCTTTACTCTCCCGATTGGCATTACCAAAGTACAATGCCAACATTCATGTTCCTATATGGTGCAGTTTTTGGTGTTGCACACTGGTTTTTTCGTTTCGATATAGTTTTCAAAATGCACTACGCCTTGCTTTGTCTTCTCTGCGTTCCTAGGATGTACAAGTATTATATCCACACAGAAGACAAAGTCGCAAAACGGGTAGCAAAGCTCTATGCCATTACACTCTTGCTTGCTACTTTATTCTGGCTCATTGATCGTTTTTTATGCGATAAAATCTCTGGCTGGTACTTCAATCCACAGGCTCATGCCTTATGGCATGTTCTTATGGGTTTCAATTCATACTTTGCAAATACTTTCCTCATGTACTGCCGTGCACAACAACGAGATTGGGATCCTAAAGTTGTGTACTTCTTGGGTTTGTTCCCATATGTGAAGACTCAAAAGCCGAAAGCGGAGTAAGACGGTTAGTCATTTCTTCTCTACCACTCATTATGATTTTGCTATTTCAGATTTTATGGTTTAATGTACATGATATGCTAGATTCGAACTCAATTTTCGGCATTCAAGTTTTGTGCGTTGAATTAGTGGAGTTGAGTCATCTTCTATGTTTTGTTTAGATTTAGTAGTCTAAGATGTCTTGATCTGATCTGAGCTACTAATCGTTTGATGTCATAATACGTGCACTCGTGGTAAAATATATCAATGAAATTGCTGTTTTTCAAGTAGATACTCAGGCTATTGTTTTTGCAGAAAAATATGCTTGAAATTTCAAATTGAGCAAAATGTTTGAGAGATGGGATTCTATAGATGATTTGAAAAATGAATGATTTATTTTTACTTCTAATAACTAAAATATATTTATTATATATATATATTGAATATTGCCAATTAGGCTAAAGGGGGATAACAGCGTATAAAAATACGAGAAACTTGTATAAGTAGCCTTCAATTTACGAGCTGTGTAAATGACATGTCTTCAATTTACGAAATTGCAAGAATGACATTTAAAGTTATCAATACCGTTTGTTTTTTGCACTTGACATTCTAGCATATGGTTTTTCGTTAAGTTGAAAAACGTTTTTGCGTTAGCATGAGAGATTTTGAAAGTAAACAAATAAAACATGTTTGAAAAATTGTACAAAATTGACTTATGATGTTCGAGAATTGCGCATAAAATATAAAATATTAATGAGTTCGTAAGAGTGCTAATGATAAACAGTATTGAAAATTTGGGGTATCTTATAGCATTTAATTGAAGTTTGAGGGTTACAAATGCATATTCTTGTTCAAAAAATATATCATATTTGTAATTTCGTAACTTGGGGGCATGCTCTTTACACAGTCCGTAAGTTAGGGGATCGTAGGCAATCATCACTCATAAAAATACGTTATTTTCGTGGAACAATGTCTTTGGATGTATATGTGGAGATATTGTTAATTAGACCATCTTCATCTGTGATCGTAATCATATCCGTCAACATCAAATTCTCTCCTAAGGTTACCTGTAATCTTGTCCGTGCCCAAAACCATTTCCACCGTATAAATATCTCTATACATCATCATTCTTTCACATTCACATCATATTCTCTTTCCACTTCTAAAAATTCTCACTCATCCGCATCATTTTTAATTTCTCTTTCATCCACGTCATCTCTTCTCTTCAAATATAATTTTATCTTTTTATCTCATTAGATTTATTTATTTACTATTTAATTTATCAATAAATATTAATTTTTAATTTTAATATTTTAAATTTCAATGTTCTCGATGATAAAACATTATTTTTTGAAAAATTATATCGTTGTATGATTATATTTTATTGCTTCGTACTCATTTTTAATTTTCGATTTCAAAACAGTCTAATGTGACCTAAAATTACATATTTATATTATCAAAATAAAATTATAAATATTTATTATTAAATTATTAAAAATTATATTTTAAATAAATTTAAAAAATAAAAAAAAACAGATGAACAATATTTATGCGGATAATAATGTGCCCAAACCCTTGTATGCTGAAAGTATTTTTCCATGGAAGTATGAGCGCCCATGTGGTGGAGAGATGGACGGACAAGACTGTATTTCCATACGACCTTGTCTACCGTTACACAAAGCCTAATGCATCACTATTCTCACTCCTATATCAATTTATATTTTATCAATATCATTTTTTTCATTCTCTTTCATCCACGTCATTTAAATACAATTAATTATATGTATTTCAATTGCATTACTCTAAATTAAATACAATAATTACATATTTAAATTATTTAATCAAATATTACATATATTTTATTAAACTTGTTTTTACTTGTTTTTTTTAATTTTTATAATATTATTTTTAATTGTATATTTATTAATATTAATAAATGATATTTATAAAATATATTTAATTTAAAATAAATAATAAACTAAATGATAAAAAAATAATTCTCTCTCCCCATGCTTTGGCCATATGACTATACCATATAGCCAATGTTTGGGTTCCACGTTGGTGGCCTTCCGGCGCCCGAGATCATATTTTCATACGCACTGATGAAGTTGGTCTTAGGCTTAGGCGTCTCTTGTTCTTGTATGTGGAGATATAGTTATGCTATTTCTTTAATTATTATTATTTTTAAAAAATTTTATATTATTAATTAAAATATTCTATAATATTTAAAAAACTTAATGTTTAAATATAATTAGGTTAATGATTAAGAAAGATAAAATATCTTAAATTAATTTATAATTTATTTTTTGGTATTATCAAAACACGAAATAAAAATATATTTAAAAAGAAAAAATTGAATAAAAAATGTAGAAATTCAAAAGATACAAAAATAAAATTAGTTTGATGAGAAAAAATAATTTTGATAAAGAGATAAAATGAGAGTAAAAAAATATAAAATAGAGAGTTAGAGATGGGAGAAAGAAATATATGGGTATAAATAGTTTATTTATGTACGGACAATTAGCATGTTCAAAACTCATTTTCTTTTTCCACATCAATTTCTTTATTTTTAACATTAATATTTTTATAAATAACTTTTTTCTAACTCTATAGCATTGTTTTATACTTATAATTTTAATCATTTTTTATATTTACAATCTTTTTAAAATATTATACTTTCTCAATGTTTTAAATTACAATTTTTTGTATCATATCGATTGTAACCGATATTCATAAGACAATCAGTATACCGATCGATATATCTATATATTATCGATAATATTGATGTATCGATTAACTATAATATTATCAACATTAACAAAAAAACATCATACTTATTATTGTTCACGTAAAAAAATATATTTAAAATTTATAAAAAATATTTAAAATTAAATATTTTGAAAAATATCTCAAATTAATTTAAAATCTATTTAATATATTTTTATATATATTAATATTAAACACTCACCTTTGTGGAAGACCTTAGTGTACCTAACATTTAGCATACAATTTTTTTCAAGTATCTTAAGGATATTTGTCATATTGATCTCTTCATTATGAATTATTTGTCATAAAATTCATCAAATTCATACGGATACATAATACAATTTTTTTAATCTTATTTTTCAAAGTAAAAATAATATACAAGATACATATTTATTGATTTAAAAAACACAGAGTGCATAGCAAACATAAGCGTTTATTTATTGTCATACTAAAACGCAAACTTAGTGAGCATGAGATAGTAGTGGGGTGTCTGCAGCAATCCAAGTTGTGGCCATGAAAGCATGCCTATCTCCCTTCACAAGCTCAACTAAAGACGAGAGCTCGGTTATCTCTTCGGGCGATAACTCAACCCTTAGAGCTCCGATATTCTCGTTGAAGTTATCCATTTTCGTTGTTCCGGGTATCGGGCAAACATCGTCACCTTGATGATGAACCCAAGCAAGTGCTATTTGAGATGGTGTGCATCCTTTTCTTTCTCCCATTTTAACTATACTTTCGTACACCATTTTGTTTTGCTCAAAGTTATCTCCTTGAAACCTTGGAAATCCCTAAACACATACTTCATTCATTATCTCTTTTGATGATATTTAACATAATACGAACCTTGCGGAAATCGCCTTCGGACAAGGTTTGTATCAACTTTGGTCCGGATGAAAGGAATCCACGTCCTAGTGGACTGTAGGTGACAATTCCGATACCAAGTTCTCTAGAATTCAAACCAAAGGGTACAAGGTTATTACAATGAACGAATGAGATTTAAGGTTCCCAGATTTTGTATGATTTGACAAATTTGGTTTTTAATATTTCTTATTTTTGACAAATCTAACCATTAACTTTTATGAAAGGTAAAACCAATGTTTTAAAAACCGGTACCGATAGGTATACCGGACAAACTTATTAGATCAGTACACCGGATCCGTACCAGAATATTAACATAAATTAAATTATAAAATATTGATATTTTATTTTTTTTAAAACCAAACCCGACCGACCCGGAAAAACCCGTACCATCCAGTATTTTGGCAAAATACTGCCAAAACCGATACGCTCGAAATTTCCCGTATACCGGAAATTTAAAACATTGGGTAAAACTAATTCCCACTTTGTAAATTTTGACTAATCTAATCCTCAAAATTTAACGTGTAACAAAATTGGTCTTCAAATTTTAAGGCCTAGTGTTACCACACACGGGATCAATTTTGACAAATTCGAAAACTTTGGGGACAATTTTTGCCAAAGCATTCAAGGCATGTGGACTGTCGATGCCAATTTAAAGTTTAAGACCAAATTTACAAAAAATCATGAAACTTTGAAGACTAAATACGTCATTTGCTCCCATATTAATCATCAAAGTTCACTGTATATGTCTAAACTCGTACTCGGACCTCATTTTAAACATGGGAGATCAATTTTGTCTAATATTGTAAACTTTGAGGATCAGCATTGCAAAAATAAGGGTCAAACAAAGATGATAAGACCAAATTGATAATAACCTGCAGGTCGGAACTAATTCGGCTTCAAGATCACGCGACCACAAAGACCATTCATTTTGTATGGCAGTAATAGGATGAATTGCATGAGCCCTTCTTATAGTTGAAGCAGAAGCTTCTGAAAGGCCAATGTATTTGATCTTCCCTTCTTCTACTAGTTTCTTCAGTTCTCCAATCTGAGAAACCGAGTAAAAATGACATTTTTCGACACTAAATAGAAGTACATACTCACCGTGACTTCGATGGGGACTCGCGTATCAATCCTATGAGCATAATATAGATCAATGTAATCGACTTCAAGACGCTTCAAACTCGACTCACACGCAGCTCGAACATACTCGGGATCACCTCGTATATCCATATTTCCACCCATTTGTGATATCCCAAACTTAGTAGCTATCTGCACTTTCTCCCTGTACCCTCCTTTCAAAGCCTATAATTTATACCATTTTTAGCCATAACCACTTGAAATAAGAAAAAACAATCATTCAAAAAGACCAAATCCGTAACTTGTGTTGAAATTATAGAGTCTAACGAGAGTGTGCAGTGTTGAATTTATCACACATTACTAAAAGAAATGAAATTTCATCACATATTGATTTGTTCAAGTCTTTTAAATGTGTGGGTTCCTTCTTTTAATCCCGTTCGTTCACGTTCTCCTGTTGTAATTTGCAATATGTAGGATATGACGTAAAAGAAGAGGAGATTATCCGTGCGCATTCTCATCATAATTTCGATCCGACTCTAATTTCAACAACTTGCAATGTGCTTACTAAATTTCATTGAAAAATCAAAGTTCAAAGGCAATGCCAACATTTGTTAAATATCATTAAAAAGTCTAAACTTCATGAAGAGAAGAATACTATTGAA
This sequence comes from Utricularia reniformis, assembly GCA_009725065.1. Classification (NCBI taxonomy): domain Eukaryota; kingdom Viridiplantae; phylum Streptophyta; class Magnoliopsida; order Lamiales; family Lentibulariaceae; genus Utricularia; species Utricularia reniformis. The sequence continues at coordinate 912,841 of RWGZ01000959.1, forward strand.
ATTCAAGATTCAATGGATTTCAACACTATAGCCCAACACTGAATCATATAATCAAATCAATTATTTGTTAGCTAAAATATTTCTAATTTCAATTTCATATCTCATGTGGGATGTATTCTGAATAAGTGCGCTTAAATCAATTATACAAAACACTTCTCAAGATGTAAAATTGGATAAAACCTGTGTAAAATGAGTTAATTGAGCCCCAATCAATGATGCTCCCATGCCCTAATTTTGATTAATTTGTAAATCGAATTCTCAATTCTAGATTTCAAGACCCCAAATCATCAAAATCGTAACAAAAAATCAGAAACAGTAGCTTAGAGACAGACCTTGCCGATGAGAATTTCATTAGTATGTGGACCATAAACGTCGGAGGTGTCTAGAAAAGTGACACCAGAATCAATAGCGTGGTGAATGAGTTTGATCATCTCCGGCTCCGGCTTCGGCGATCCGTACGCAGTTGACATACCCATACATCCCAATCCCTGCTTAGAAACTTCCAGACCCTCCGATCCTAATTTAATTCTTGGCACAGTGAATCCCATTGATTAGCTGGAACTGAGGCTTCTAGAAAATGGATCAGATTTGAGAATTTCAGTCCGAGAAGCTAATTTATAAAGGGAATAACGGTGACGGAAGATGCCGTCATTAATGACGTTGGAAGCCTACGTGGTAACTGGTAAGTGGAGCAAATAATTACCATGCAAAACGCATGCCCCATTCTTACTTTCTCACATTTAAAAAATATATTAAAAAAGCAAAATATTTATCGTAATAATTTATTGAAGTGGAGCAAATAATTACGAATTTTTTAAAAGAATAGCATTATCAGACAATAATATATCTTAAATATCACTGTTTGATTTGACATATTTTTATTATAATAATTATATTTTTATTCATTGTACTTAGTTGTGGTTTTGGTGTGTTTCGAAGTATTTTAGATTATATATAAATATTAGCATGGTTGTAAAGTTAGGAATATTAAACTTACTAAGTACAATGCCTAAATTACAGCATCAACAACAACGTTGGGAAGAAAGTGAACCACTAGCAACTGAAACGAATTAGGACTGGTTGAGAGACAAATATTTCCTTTAATATTTTCTTTGTTTACATGCTAAATTAGGATATTTTGCTGAATACTAAATCTAAAACACGGGTGAAAACAGAGAAAAAAATCTGAAGGCATGCCGCATGATTGAATTTTTAACAAGAAGCAGTTTTTAAAACATAGGGTGTGTTCTGCCCAATTTAAAATTTTGTTTTTTCATTCTAAAAAGTAAAAATTCAGGAATTTGCAGAACATATCTTATTTTCCATTTTACTTTTCTATAAGTAAAATTTCTACTTTTCAATTTTATAAGTACAAATAAAAAACAACATAAATCTTATTTCTAGTTTCAACTTCTACTTCCTAGTATTTAAAATGACTAAAATATCCATTTTAAATAACTTTTAACATTATTCTTTTTAAATAACTTTCTTCGATACATAGATACCGCCGACGATTGAAGGATATTGGATGAATACAAAAATAAAGATAGAAATAATATGGACACAAGTGATGAAATCATCGATACTGATGACTTGGTTGAAGAATATTAGGATGACACAATGCAAATCATTCGTGATAACATTACTGAGCAAATATGGCGTAATCGACGTTGCGGAGCTAGGTCATCATCTCGATGATAATCTTGTTGAATATTATATCTTGTGCCAATAAGATAGAGTTTCGATTAATCAATTATTATTGAATTAAATCTAAGGGTACAAAAGTAATTTGGTTAATTAATAAATTATCATTCTATTTATACAACAGAACACTTCATAATTTCTATACATTATTTATGCATTCTAAAAATATTACAAAACACTTCATAATTTGTATTTCTATTTCTGTTTCTGTTTCTATTTCTCTTTCTATATAAATTGTTTTTTACAATTTGTGCAGAACACACCCATAATGTATAATTACCTAAATGTTAAATTTTACTAGTACCATTTGGTAGTGAGTCCTTGTCTTTATTTTACATTTCTAAACTCCATATTGTGTCTAGTTTTACAAAAATTTTGTATTATTTGAAAAGGAGCTTTGGTTTGATAAATATGCTATTTTTATCAATTATATACAAGGTGTAATTTTATAAAAGCAAAGACAGATAAGGTGTGTTGTTTGGCTTTCTACTTAATCTTGTTTCATGGTTTTTGGAGAACATATGAAGTTCTAAAAGTTATCTTATTTATAGCTTACACAGACGGCCTCATAGTCAACTGTATTTGTTGTAGTAAAAAATCAGAGGTATCAACAGTAGTCTGATTCGTAATAAAACGAATTCGGTTTTAATTTGTTTAGGTTGGGGGAATGATTATGAAATGAAAAGCAAGTAATGCACACATCGATTTATCGTGGAAAAACCCATCGAAAATGAGAAAAAACCAATTGACTAAGAGCTAGAAATGCTCTTAACCGATATATTAATTAAACAGTTCATATTATAAACGAAGAAGGCTTATGAAAATGACTAAGACAAGTAAGAAAGATCCTCTCGGCTTATTAGCCGAGTAAAACCAGCAGAGTGATAGTTGATTTGCACGTCTAAAAGGTCTTCTTGAGCTTGTCTTTAATCTCAATATTTATAGAGGGGGAAACGCGTGTGGAAAACGCTCTATAACCGCCTCAAACAAAATCGTTTTTCCTTGATAGAAAACGTGAGTAAACCCGAAGTACATACAGCGTGATCATGCTCGAAGCATGGGAAACGTGTGCACGTCTGCGGCCCCCTGTAATCGTTAGGACCGATCCAGAGGATCGGTCCCCGAAGCGCTGAATGATGTACAACTCTAACCTTGGGGTCATGCTATCTTTACTGAACTAAACCCTTACTAAATGTTAGATCTGTGGTTTTCTAGATTCGTCTTCCGTCATATGAGCCGGCCTAGAATAGCTTGGGCCTCCTCGAGTTCGTGATACCGAGTTTTGAAGTTCTCTCTATTTTGTTTGCTTTATATGTTTGGGTGTGTTGAGATTAATGTTGAATTATGCTGATGGATTTTACATATTGGATTCAAGTTGAAGTTTAGTATTGGACGATAACCTAAATTATTTAGTATTTAAATATTGTTATGTTGTATTAAATTTTCTTCTTCAAATCAAAATTAGCAACCGTATAGTTCCTTTTTCAGATTTGGTGGTGTGGTCTTGTAGCTACGAGACCATAAGTACAATCGTTTATATGTATTTCATTTAATTGTATTATAGATGTAGATCGAATCTCGGTATTTATTGTTTATATTTTGTTTTCAATATTTTCGGATCTATTCCAAACCAAGACTTCTAATTCGAAAGCTACAAAACTTCTTTCATACGGAAGAACAGTGGGATTTATCAAAAAAGGTCCTGGGTTGTTCGAAAATGTTGAATTCGTCTTGTTTAAGGTGTTCAAATATGTTTGGCTACTAGCAAATCAGAAACCTGTACATCTTCCAAGTCAAATCAAAAGGTACAACAGCCCGAGCGACCAGACTTAACATACCAACATCCGAATACAAATAAAGGGGAGGAGTGGGGCTGCGTAATGGGACCTTTTGCACTGGTCCAAGAGCACCTTGTGAGAATTAGATATTAGGTTTTGGAGGTGGTCTCGTAGCCATTTCAAGCTACAAAACCATGAAATGCAGCGGAAATATAATTGAAAATAAAGAACAATAGAGGAGCCGTACAAATGAAACTTCAAAATGTAAACCCTACAAATCATTTCATTCAAGAAACTTACATATATAAATACAACATGTTTTGGGTTTATAGCCCATTACATTACATCCTAGCCCCAATTACAAAACCCAAATTGTAAGCCCAATTGATGAGAGACATCATATTCTAACACTCCCCCTTGATACCATAATCTGAACTTCTTAAATTATCGATAGATTTTCCTTGAATCAAATCAGCTCGTGTCTAATCAATTACCTCTAACTATGAGAGTTTTGGAGTAGCTAATGTCTGAAAGCTTGATTCAAGTCTTGGTTTATCTTTATGTTTATTTTATCTTTATCCACTGAAATAGTGGGGTTTTACGATATTCTAAAATACCGTAACTACCGATAATTTAGAAAACTTCACAGCATTCGTCGGACGTTTAGAATCTGGAACAAGACACAACATAGAACATACTGCTGGGTAGACTGCATCTTATAGGTTGAGCAACAGTAGCAATTTTGACTTTTGCTCCAAGTCCCTCACGGGAGATTAAGAACAACCTTGTTGCTTCTGGACTGGACAAGAGGTTTTCCACGGGGCAAACCATCGGCAAAAACATTTTTTTTTTATGAGCAACAAACAGAAGAAAGAAGCGGCTGCGATTTTCAGTTTCAAAACAAAACAGCGGCAACTATCAAAAGCGAGCATCTTTTTGAAGGAGAAACTCCCTGCCGTTGGTAATGCCGGAAATCTGAAATTTTAAGCCTTCGAAAATAAAGTTTTTTGACTGTAATTTTCAGTCTTCAAACCAAGCGTTTCGGCTGAAAATTTTCAGTTTGAAAACACAAAAAAAAAACACATTTAGGGTTCTTAGACCCATACAAAAAAATAAAATTGAAGTCACGATTCGAATGACCTATGGCTCCGATACCATATGAGAATTAGATATTAGGTTTCGGAGGTGGTCTCGTAGCCATTTCAAGCTATAAGACCATGAAATGCAGCGAAAATATAATCGAAAATGAAGAACAATAGAGAAGCCGTACAAATGAAACTTCAAAATGTAAGCCGTACAAATCATTACATTTCATTCAAAATGTAAGCCGTACACATATAAATACAACATATTTTGGGCTTATAGTCCATTACATTACATCTTAACCCCAATTACAAAACCTAAATTGTAAGCTCAATTGATGAGATGCATCATATTCTAACACGCCTCCTCGAGTAAAAACCCCAGTAGTGCTAATCCGGAATTTTTACCAGTTCTGTCTCAAGGGCCTTCTTATAATAAAATCGGAACTCTAGCTACAACTACAAACAGGTTAATCCGGTTCTTTATTTTCGCACCATGGAGCTTTATTGGTGCGGCGCGCTGGCCATGTCATGAGGAGGGGTCCCTAAGGCCGTCCGTTTCCATATGGGCTTGTCGGCATGATTGATTGCCACATTTAAATATTATTTTTATAGATTATTATTTGATTTGATAATTAAAATATATGATTTGATTTAAAATTCAAAAATTTTGAAATATCGATAATAAAAACATAATACGAATCAATAAAAGGAATGCAATCGAAAGAATAATTCGATAAATTTGCAATGTTTTCATATATTTCGATATATTGATTGTACGATAAAAACCGGGCTATATTGGTATTTCGACCGGAACCCAACCCGGAAAAAAAATAAATATTCGTATAAGTTCGGACAGAAACAATGAAACATAATACATACAATAATGCAAATTAATTAATAATGTTTAAACGTCGAGATTATTGAAATTAAAACTATTATAATTAAAATATAATATTTATTGATAAATTGAATAGTAAATAGATAAAATTGATAAAATACAAAGATAAAATTAAATTTGAAGAGATAAGATAATGTGGATGAAAGAAATGTAAAAAATGATGTGGATGTGAAATAATGATGATGTGTAGAGAGATTTATACGGCGAAAATGGTTTTGAGCACGGACAATGTTACAGGTAGCCTAATATGTCAATACCCGCAATTGAACTTGTGACACTCAAAAAACCTCTTTTCATTCAAAATCATATTTTGTGGACATAAAGCTTAGATATGATTTAGATCCAAAGAGTCTTCGGGGAAGTCTACTCTCTAGGTTCGGATTATTTGAAGAGAGAAGAGTTAGAAAAATCAGAAAAGGAGAAGGAAAGTTGTGAATCTTGCAAGAAACAATCGATTTGTTTGGTTCCACGATTAAAAGTGCGGTGAGATGGTCCAATCGTGATTTTTTTAATGCACGTAAAACACAAACTTAATTACGATGTGATAATCATTAAAAAATTGCGATATCATCACAACTGTTAAAACTAGTTGTGACTTCATCGTATTTTGGAAAATATTCATTTATCCTTACTGATGAGATCATCGGAACCCGATACCCCGAACAGGGTCAAGACCAACCTTGGCCATGACGGTCCGGACAAGTGAGCCGAACTTGGAGGCCCAGATCAGTAGAGGGCCCATTTATATCGCTTGGCCCGATCGATCGCATCTGGCGATCGGTCCCGAGCCGTGGGGCCCAGCTCCCCACGTGTGCCCAGACCGATCGGTACACTTCTTGCCGGCGTTGTTTTGGGCCATCCTCATGCATCACATGCGACGATAACCCACGACAAACGTGTCAATAGCGTGGTTCGGCAATGGGTGTAAGCCACTAGAGGCCAAAGAGTAACTGGCTGGCAGCACCGAAAGGACCGGCGCCATGCAGCTACGGGGAGCTATTTCCGGCGGATGTTCCGCCTGACGTTAGCCGACCTAGTAGCAAAGGACAGACGCAAAACGACACCCTACTGTGCATAATACAGTGGGAGTATAAAAAGAACACAGAGAGAAGGAGAAAAGGACTTCGATTTCGGTTTTCTCCAGAGGACTGGAGCTTGACAGATTACTCTCGATTTATTTTCGATTATCTTCCCCCTCTTTGTGGTCGATCAAACAAACATGTATTGTATAATCATGGATTCGTTTATTGAACAGGCTGAGGGCATTTCTTTTAGCCCTTAGTCAAGTGGTTTTTTTCCTCGTTTCCGAGGTTTTCCACTCAAAAATCCGTTTGTCTCCTTTACCTTTGAATCATCAACCTTCTCCACACATAAACAAATAACAACCGAGTTCGTCTTGCAACGAACCGGTCGACTGTTGACACCCCGGTTTTCGAACCACAACATTTACTATTATTAATTATAATATAATTATATTTATTATTATTATTATATATAATAATATATTAATATTTTTACATAAATTACGATCATAATACCGCAATTTTATCAAACATATTTAAAAATTTACGATTATCATATCTTAGTACACCTCACCAAACATTAATTAACAATTAATGTTTTGGAAAACTGAAAAGGTTAGTGGAAGACGAGGCATAAAAAAGTTCAGTTTTTTTAAAAGAGAAAAATGGAGCACCTACGAAAACAGAAAGCAATAAAGACGCTTTTGGAAATTTCAATTTTTCAAAAGGTAAAAGTATCTGCATAAATACGGTGGTTATAATCTCAAGAAGTTAGTACAAGATGTCTACCAAAATTAGCCTATATTGCCGATGTATTCGATCGAGAAGAAGTGATTTGCCAATTATCAATTTTTGCCAATTTTTTTAGAAATGGCAAACCAAATTTTGAGTTAATGGGTAATTTGACAAGATAGTTTTTATACGACGGATAGTTTGGCAAAACACCCCTAAAATTAAAATGTTCAGTATCATCAATAGAAAAAAAACAAAAACAAAATATTTGTCAGTTTTCCCAACACTTCAGTCTTCATTAGACTAAAGAAGTTTATGCCCAAAAACTTTGTCGGTTTTCCCGACACTTCAACCTCTAGTAAACTGAAGAAATTTATGTCAAAAAACTTTGTCGGCATTGCCCAACACTTCAGCAACAGTTTGTAGGCGGAAGAAATTTATGCCAGACTTCATTTTTGAAGCTATAAATCTTCTTTCAACTTCTAGTTCGTAGGTTGAAAGAAACAAACCAAAACCTCTTTTTGACCTCAAGTTCGTAGTTTAAAAGAAAAAACCAAAATTTATTTTAACCTCAAGTTGGTTAAAAGAACAAGACAAAGCAAAAACCAAAACAAAAAAAAACCAAATTCAAAATCAAGTTTACCGATGATACCAAAAAACAAATGAACAATGATACATATGATTTCGAATTGCCTCATTAAAGGGGAATGTTGAGATTAATGTTGAATTATGTTGATGGACTTTACATATTGGATTAAGGTTGAAGATTTAGTATTGTGCCATAACCTAAATTATTTAGTATTTAAATGTTGTTATGTTGTTTAATGTTGTATTAGATTTTATTCTTCAAATCAAAATTAGCAACCGTATAGTTCTTTGTTCTCAAGTCCTTTTTCAGATTTGGTTCAAAGGTGTGGTCTCGTAGCTTTGTAGCTACGAGACTACCACTACAATCGTTTATATGTATTTCATTTTATTGTATTAGAGCCGTAGATCGAATCTCGGTATTTATCGTTTATATTTTGTTTTCAATATTTTCGGATCTATTCCAAATCGAGACTTATAGTTTGAAAGCTACAAAACTTCTTTCAGGGTGATTACTTCATTATTATGTAAAATTTTGAGGGTATGTGGACGCACAACCCTGACAACATGTTTAGTAAATGGTTTTATCGAAAATTCAAGCTATCTTGAAGCAACATGTGAATGTTATAGCTTACTATATGATATCTCATTATAGTCACCTAGAGTTTGGTAAATTTGTAGCATTTTCTATCAATTTTAGGGTTGAGACACATTTTATCATAGTTCACTGACAACTAGTGATGCTAAAATAAGGGGTTGGGGCAGGGGATCGGCCATGTTAAGCCAAAAACATATTAAAGAAAAAAATAAGACAATCTATTTTTGATTGTTTATATGTGATTATGTGATGTTTTATTTGTTTGATAGTTTCATATTGCATGTTATATTTCTTGTTATGAGTTCATGACAATCATCCCTACCCAGACACTTCGGAAAAAAGTAGAAGTAGAAGTTTTCAACTGTCAAGTTTTAAAATTATACCTAAGTTTGGAGATAGATTAAAGTATGAAACTCAAGTTCTCGTATACTTGTTTTGTAAAATAGTACATATATTTTGTAAATGTGTAATGTAGTAAATGTTGTCTTTTGATTAAAGTTAAGCTGGAGTTTGAATGATGTCATTGTTAGTATTTTATGTATAGGCCTTATCTTCATTTTTTTTAAAAAATGACATGAAATGCCTTATAGTATCTTTTTATTTCATTTTATCATAATGCCACTCAATAATTGGAAAGAAAAGCAAGGTCCGCCAAGTCAATAAAGTTTTTGGGTAGTATATAGTTAGATACATTCGGATCACCCCAAGTTTTTCTATGAAGAGAGGATCTAATTGAAATAGCAAAAAGTGAAATGCCCTTTGTGATCCATCATGTTATCATATATAATTATATCATTCATCTTTAGAACGAAATATGCTTTCTTGAACACTTGAAAGCAAATTCTCTGACGAATTATACAATTCTTGTGGTTCGATTGTTGTTTTTGTTTATGTATTTCTGATTCTCTGGGGTTTTCCATGTAAATCTTGTGTTTCCGTCATATACTAAACGATAATCTAAAGGCACCCCTTAAAAACTATATTTAAAACTCGGTTCAACCTTTCGCTTAGCAAGAATCATGCGACATTGTAATACTCACTCTTTAGGACTTTATTAGGTTTATTCTCGTGAGTGTCTCACTATAATATGATGAAAGTGGATCCAAAGTGTAAATGAATTGGTACCGTTTGTGGTTTGCTTTTGTGGTGAAACTGGTGATACATTTGAACTCCAAGAATGTTATGATGCTTAAGCAGCGTATCTTGGAAGGGTTACAGACATTATTGTCGGTTACAAAAGTTAAGAAAGTGTAGCTCATATTATGTGATTTGTGGGTGTGCATGACTTGTTTTATTGCTATATGACATCATCTATATCTTATTTTCTTATATGTTTCAGACTCATAATCATTACCCCTCCAAGTACATCTTTGGATTAGTAGAATATGAGATCAACTATCAATAGGATAGAATGATTTTTTATAAAACCTTAGCATGTTGTATACGTGTTTTGATGAGATGTAGTTGATGCAAATTGTTTAAATGTAGTGACATGTTTTGTTGCATGATATGTGCAAGTTTGGATTGCATAGATACATATGTTGAATATGAAATGTTTAAGTTGAAATTTAAATAGACAATAAACATGAAAACTTGGAAGGAAATTATAATAAAGTCAAAATAACCTTATGCATTTCTTTAAAGATGCATGTTGAGTACAATTTGAGATAGGACAATTATTTTTGTACTATATATATATCATATAAAATAAGTAATGTAAGACATGCTATACTTTTAAAACATTTGATTATTGATTAATTGAAAATTATAAAATCGAGCATATACTTATAAAGAAAATCAATATATACATTATACAACAAGGAGTTCATAGTTAAAACTACTATAATTTAACATCGAGTTATCATTCTTAAACTATAAAAACAATCATACCATACTACATTTATATGTAAAACTTCTAATACTTTTGTAAACTTTATCACTTACAACTAATATTATACCCTTGAATATTCCTTTGATTTACATGGAAGAAGCTATCATTTATGAGTCTAAATGAGCAAAAACACGATGCAAGTGAAACATATACACATGAACAAATACATCAACACACAATAAAAGATGAAAAAATTGGACAATAATTACTTTCTTTAATTGCCATCATGAAGTTTGGTAACACTATAAAACTATGGTTTTTGCCGATACACTATTAGGAATCGAGGTCGGATGATAATCGAGTTGACTCTTTCGTCTCAAGAAACACTTTAGAATTATCGGAAATCTTGCGCAGTTTAAAGAAAACCACAATTTTGCCATTTTATTCTAAAACTTATAGACGAAGTTTAATATTTATAAATCTTTCATCCCTTGATGTCTTTTCAAAATCACTCCTTAATTAGTGATATATAATGATATAGTTCTAACATAATTATGTAATAATAATAAGGTTAATCGCTTTGTAATTCTTTTATCTTATTCCCACTTGTAGAGTCTCACAAGTATCAAAGAGATATTTAAAAAATGGCGAGACAAAAGTTTGATTAGAAAAATAAGTTTATTTTCGCAAAATTTATATAAATCATTTTTTAAAAATGGAAATATTTAAAATTCATTTTCATAGAAAACTAAGATATATAAAATAAAATTGTTATGTTTATCTTTTATGTCAATTTTGTATTATTAAATATGCACGTTTTTAAGGAAGACACACGTTCCCTTGTCTCCTCATATGTATACATTGACGTGTAGATTAGAATGAACCTTGAATTAGTCTACATTCATCCCACCTTATACATTATTTAATTTTTTACTATTAAAATTATATGAATTAAAACATAATAGAATAATGATTCAATCCCACCTTATACATTATTTAATTATTTTACTATTAAATTACATATGAATTAAAAATAATAGAATAATGATTCAATTTATGTATACAATAGTTGTGTGAATGAAAATTCATTGATCGAATATCCGGTGTATTTGATAATATCTAAACCGTTTTCCGGACTGATGAGATGTGAATATTTGATCGGATCAAATTACTTTCATTTTTATCGGAAACGATTTTCATGATATTTATTAATATATAATAATATATAATATATATTATTTTAAATATCAATACTAAATATATTCTTCTTTCTTTACATTTTAAGTTTTTTTATTTCTTTGCATTATTATTCATTAACCAAATGAATTGACAATTATTTATAAAAATTAAAGTATTTTAAAATTAATATAATATTATTTAGTTTAAAACTCTTTGTATTCGAACATTATTATATTAGGTATATCATTTTTTTATCAAATCATCGAGATGAAAGAGAATTAATATTTACAATTTAATTTATTAGTATTTAGGGTTAATTATATTATTTTTATGATTATAAATTATTCAAACAAAGAATAAAATATGCTATGCTCCGCAATCAATCTGATATCGATCCACTATTTTAGATCGATTTCGGATCGAATTTTGATGATAATGTCCATCAGATCATATCAATAAAAGATATTCGGATCGGATATTTCATGTTTTGTTTGATTCAACTATGTAAAAGTGTGTTAAGTGATATGTGAGTAATTGTTAAATCACACATAAGATGATTGTATTTTTATAAACTCTTTGACAAAAATCTGGCAGTATCGTGTATTATCGTAATTTACATAAATATATATACTCTTTCGATTGAAGAAATGAAAGAGTTGGTCAACCTACAACGATAACTTATGTAATTTTTAAGCTGCGATGTATAATAGTTGTTTTTAGCAACGTTCAAAACACGATTTTTAATAATGAATTCATTGCAATTATAACTTCAATACACCTCACGACACCGTGGTGTGCATGGCTGTTATTCGATCCGAACGAACCAAACTCGTTGTGTTCATATCCGTTTGTATTTTTATTCGAACGTGTTCATGTTTGTTCATATTTTATTCAAATGTGAAAATATATTCGAATATTGTCCAAATTATTAAGTAAATATTCATGTTCGTTCGAATAACTTGTTCGAACATTATTCGTACGATTTGTTCGAACATATTTGTACGAACTTTACCAAAAAAATCAAATTTTGTTGTTTTACAAACAAAATCACAAAAAATAAATGTACCGAAGAAATAATAAAACAATTATCTTTCACAAAACAAAGAAGACTACCTCGAAAGTTTTGTAAATGTTTTTAAACTTAAATATTATAATAATATATTAGTATAAAAATTAATTAAAATAATATATATTTGTTCATGAACATTCAAATTTGTTCACGAAAAATGTTCGTGTTCGTTCAAATTATAAATGAAAAAAAAATAATATTCAAACAATGTTCATATTTTTATTCGATCGAGCGAACACGATCACATTCGAACCGAACACATATTATTCACGAGATCTTCGAATTATGTAATAGCCCTAGTGTGGTGTGATTGTGATCTAGATGGTTGTCATGCACCGCGCAAGCGTAATTGCCGCGCATGATCGCCGTTCATTTTCATTTGCAATATTCTAGGGGACAACACACACGCTTATGATTGGTCCCAATTATCGAATGGGACATTTTCATTTTCTTTGTATTTTAATATTTGTCTTTTTCCCGTACAAATGAACATGCCATTTATTAGCCAATTAATTATACTTAACAAATTTCTATGGTGATTGGTGAGGTTCTTTTCTTTTAAACTTTCTTTCCATACACTATTTAGTGGGCTTGTTTTGTACTAATATAAAGAATATAATATACGTTCTACAAATTGGTATTTTTAATGTATATTAAAAATAGTAGCGTCAGCATGTATATTACGTTGTCATAGGTTATTTTTATTGTTTTAAAATTTATGTGTTATTTTTAAAATTTTAAAGTTTGGAGTGATAGTCATTATATTTTTTTAAGATTAAGATATCATATACAAACTATAGATACATTTAAAATATTAAGAAATGGAAAAATGGCGACTTGGGTCCCCAAAGTTTGGATAATTTGGCAATTTTGGTCCCCAAAGTTTCAGTGGCAAAAACAGTCCACAAAGTTTTGATGATTTGGCAATTTTGGTCCCCAAAGTTGCGTATTTTCGCAAAATACGTCCCCAAAGTTTGCGAATTTTGGCAATTTTGGTCCCCAAATTAATTTTCGTCCGGGGACCTAGTTTGTCAAAATTCACAAACTTTGGGGACTGGTTTTGCGTACATGAAACTTTGGGGGCTGGTTTTACCAAAATTGGAAACTTTGGGGACCAAAATTGCCAAATTATCCAAACTTTGGGGACCAANGCATGTTGTATACGTGTTTTGATGAGATGTAGTTGATGCAAATTGTTTAAATGTAGTGACATGTTTTGTTGCATGATATGTGCAAGTTTGGATTGCATAGATACATATGTTGAATATGAAATGTTTAAGTTGAAATTTAAATAGACAATAAACATGAAAACTTGGAAGGAAATTATAATAAAGTCAAAATAACCTTATGCATTTCTTTAAAGATGCATGTTGAGTACAATTTGAGATAGGACCATTATTTTTTTACTATATTTATATCATATAAAATAAGTAATGTAAGACATGCTATACTTTTAAAACATTGATTATTGATTAATTGAAAATTATAAAATCGAGCATATACTTATAAAGAAAATCAATATATACATTATACAACAAGGAGTTCATAGTTAAAACTACTATAATTTAACATCGAGTTATCATTCTTAAACTATAAAAACAATCATACCATACTACATTTATATGTAAAACTTCTAATACTTTTGTAAACTTTATCACTTACAACTAATATTATACCCTTGAATATTCCTTTGATTTACATGGAAGAAGCTATCATTTATGAGTCTAAATGAGCAAAAACACGATGCAAGTGAAACATATACACATGAACAAATACATCAACACACAATAAAAGATGAAAAAATTGGACAATAATTACTTTCTTTAATTGCCATCATGAAGTTTGGTAACGCTATAAAACTATGGTTTTTGCCTATATATTGTTAGGAATCGAGGTCGGATGATAATCGAGTTGACTCTTTCGCCCCAAGAAACACTTTAGAATTATAAGAAATCTTGCTCAGTTTAAAGAAAACCACAATTTTACCATTTTATTATAAAACTTATAGACGAAGTTTAATATTTATAAATCTTTCATCCCTTGATGTCTTTTCAAAATTACTCCTTAATTAGTGATATATAATGATATAGTTCTAACATAATTATGTAATAATAATAAGGTTAATCGCTTTGTAATTCTTTTATCTTATTCCCACTTGTAGAGTCTCACAATTATCAAAGAGATATTTAAAAAATGGCGAGACAAAAGTTTGATTAGAAAAATAAGTTTATTTTCGCAAAATTTATATAAATCATTTTTAAAAAATGGAAATATTTAAAATTCATTTTCATAGAAAACTAAGATATCTAAAATAAAATTGTTATGTTTATCTTTTATGTCAATTTTGTATTATTAAATATGCACGTTTTTAAGGAAGACACACGTTCTCTTGTCTCCTCATATGTATACATTGGCGTGTAGATTAGAATGAACCTTGAATTAGTCTACATTCATCCCACCTTATACATTATTTAATTTTTTACTATTAAAATTATATGAATTAAAACATAATAGAATAATGATTCAATCCCACCTTATACATTATTTAACTATTTTACTATTAAATTACATATGAATTAAAAATATTAGAATAATGATTCAATTTATGTATACAATAGTTGTGTGAATGAAAATTCATTGATAGAATATCCGGTGTATTTGATAATATCTAAACCGTTTTCCGGACTGAAGAGATGTGAATATTTGATCGGATCACATTACTTTCGTTTTTATGAGATACGATTTTCACGATATTTATTAATATATAATAATATTTATTATTTTATTATTTTAAATATCAATACTAAATATATTCTTCTTTCTTTACATTTTAAGTTTTTTTATTTCTTTGCATTTTTATTCATTAACCAAATGAATTGACAATTATTTAGAAAAATTAAAGAATTTTAAAATTAATATAATATTATTTAGTTTAAAACTCTTTGTATTCGAACATTATTATATTAGGTATATCATTTTTTTATCAAATCATCGAGATGAAAGAGAATTAATATTTACAATTTAATTTTTTTAGTATTTAGGGTTAATTATATTATTTTTATGATTATAAATTATTCAAACAAAGAATAAAATATGCTATGCTCCACAATCAATCTGATATCGATCCACTATTTTAGATCGATTTCAGATCGAATTTTGATGATAATGCCCATCAGATCATATCAATAAAAGATATTCGGATAGGATATTTCATGTTTTGTTTGATTCAACTATGTAAAAGTGCGTTAAGTGATATGTGAGTAATAGTTAAATCACACATAAGATGATTGTATTTTCATAAACTCTTTGACAAAAATCTGGCAGTATCGTGTATTATCGTAATTTACATAAATATATATACTCTTTCGATTGAAGAAATGAAAGAGTTGGTCAACCTACAACGATAACTTATGTAATTTTTAAGCTGCGATGTATAATAGTTGTTTTTAGCAACGTTCAAAACACGATTTTTAATAATGAATTCATTGCAATTATAACTTCAATACACCTCACCACACCGTGGTGTGCAGGGCTGTTATTCGATCCGAACGAACCAAACTCGTTGTATTCATGTTCGTTCGTATTTTTATTCGAATGTGTTCATGTTTGTTCATATTTTATTCAAACGTGAAAATATATTCGAATATTGTTGAAATTATTAAGTAAATGTTAATGTTCGTTTGAATAACTTGTTCGAACATTATTCGTACGATTTGTTCGAACATATTTGTACTATTTGTATGAACTTTACCAACAAAAATCAAATTTTGTTGTTTTACAAACAAAATCACAAAAAATAAATGTTCCGAATAAATAATCAAACAATTATCTTTAACAAAATAAAGAATAAGACTACCTCGAAAGTTTTGTAAATGTTTTTAAATTTAAATATTATAATAATATATTAGTATAAAAATTAATTAAAATAATATATTTGTTCATAAACGTTCAAATTTGTTCACGAAAAATGTTCGTGTTCATTTAAATTATAAATGAACAAAAAATAATGTTCAAACAATATTCATATTTTTATTCGATCAAGCGAACACGATCACATTCGAATCGAACACATATTATTCACGAGATCTTCGAATTATGTAATAGCCGTAGTGGTATGATTGTGATCTAGATGGTTGTCATGCACCGCGCAAGCGTAATTGCCGCACATGATCGCCGTTCATTTTCATCTGCAATATTCTAGGGGACAACACACACGCTTATGATTGGTCCCAATTATCGAATGGGACATTTTTATTTTCTTTTTATTTTAATATTTGTCTTTTTCCCGTACAAATGAACATGCCATTTATTAGCCAATTAATTATACTTAACAAATTTCTATGGTGATTGGTGAGGTTCTTTTCTTTTAAACTTTCTTTCCATACACTATTTAATGTATATCAAAAATAGTAGCGTCAGCATGTATATTATGTTGTTATAGGTTATTTTTATTCTTTTAAAATTTATGTGTTATTTTTAAAATTTTAAAGTTTGTAATGATAGTCATTATATCTTTTTAAGGTTAAGATATCAAATACGAATTATTGATATATTTAAAATATTAATAAGTGTAAGAAATAAATATAAATGATTTTGGAACTTTGAGAATTTAAAAAATTTGAGATAAACAATACATATTATATCAATTTTAGGGTGTTATGTACAATTTATAACACTAATTTTACTCTATTTTAAAATTAAGTGATCACTAAGAAAAATAACTCAAAAAATATAGCAAAATAAATTCGATTTTATTGGATATTTACAATGCATTTTATATTTTATAGTTGTGGCATGGGGCTAATGGAATCCGCCAAAATAAACCACCGAAAACTGTCTTCCAATTCTGCTTCTCTTTCCCACTTGCCAATGCCTGCCTTTTTAGCTCTACTTATACGCTCCAAACCTCACTTTGCTCTTCAATGGCGGTCCTCTTCATCTTCCTTTCTCTATTTTACTTGCCATTTTCATCTCAATTTGAGCTTCAAACCTTCCTCCCAACTACATTATCCCAGATCCACACACCCTTTTCGTTAGAATCTGAACCCCAATTTCAATCGGATTCGCCGCCTCTTTCCCTTGGTTTGTTTCATGTCGATTCTCTTTCTTCTCCGGCGAATTCTACGCCGGAATCACTTTTCCGCTTCCGTCTTACCCGGGACGCCCTCAGAGTAAAAGCTCTCTCCGCCGCAGCCAACTTTTCTGGGAAACCAGATTTCAGCAGCTCGGTTACTTCCGGCCTCGCGCAGGGAAGCGGTGAGTATTTCACGAGAATTGGGGTCGGTACTCCGCCGAGGTACGTGTTCATGGTGCTTGATACTGGAAGCGACGTCGTTTGGGTACAGTGTTCGCCTTGTAGGAAATGTTACTCCCAAACGGATCCGGTTTTTGACCCGAAATCTTCGACGTCGTTTTTAGGTGTTTCATGTGTTTCGCCGCTGTGTCGTCGCCTTGACTCGCCGGGGTGTAATAACCGGAAGAAATGTGTGTATCAGGTTTCTTACGGCGATGGATCGTTTACGTTGGGGGAATTCTCCACGGAGACGCTCACATTTAGGAAGACGAGGGTTGATAATATTGCCCTTGGATGTGGACATGATAACGAGGGGTTGTTCGTCGGCGCCGCTGGTTTGCTAGGGCTTGGCCGTGGAAGGCTGTCTTTTCCGACGCAGGCCGGCCGGCGGTTTGGGAACAAGTTTTCGTACTGTTTGGTGGACCGATCCGCCACCGCGAAGCCTTCATACATTGTATTCGGCGAATCTGCTGTTCCGAGGAACGCGCTCTTTACTCCATTGTTGACGAATCCGAAGCTCAATACGTTTTATTACCTCGGACTTAACGGTATTTCAGTCGGCGGTACGCGTCTTTCAGCCGTGAAACCGTCGCTTTTCAAAATCGATTCCGCCGGTAACGGCGGATTGATTTTGGATTCCGGCACGTCAGTTACTCGGCTAACCCGACCCGCGTACGTTGCCCTAAGGGATGCGTTTCGGGCCGGGTCATCGCATTTGCCTCGCTCGTCTGATTTCTCACTTTTCGATACGTGCTTTAATCTCGCTGGGAAGACGGCGGTGAAGGTGCCGACGGTGGTCCTCCACTTTGACGGCGCTGATGTTTCGCTTCCGGCGTCAAATTACCTGATTCCAGTGGATACTTCAGGCAGGTTCTGCTTCGCGTTCGCCCCTACGATGAGTGGGCTTTCCATCATCGGCAACATTCAGCAACAAGGTTTCCGGGTCGTATTTGATTTGGCAAGTAATCGGGTCGGGTTCGCCCCGAGAGGATGCAACTAAAATTAGGTTAAGGCCTTTTAATTTATTGTTGAAATAGGGCCCACAATGAGGGTCTGTTTGGTCACTTTATGTTAGTTCCACTTCTACGCGAGGGTATTTCTTCTGTAATATTAAATATTTATACAAATATTTAAAATAAAAAAGTGAATTTTTACGATTACTATTTTAGTTTTATAAATAATATATACAAAATAAATGTAAAAACAATCATAAATATTTATAAAAGTGGTATCAATTTAGATAATAATTTAAACTATTAAGTATTAACTAATAAAATAATGATTTATTTATTTGTAAAAATGGTTTCAATTATATCATAATAATAAAATAATTAAACTATTAATTTAGATAAATTACAAATTTAACTAATACTCAATTTATATTGTTCGTATATTGAAATAGTATAAAAATTCTAAAAATCTATATCTCTCAAGGTATATCCCATCCGACCACTTTAATACTTGTAAAATATATATTTTGTTTAAATTCCTACCAAAACTGATATAATCGAAATTTTAAAAATTGCAGTTAGTGATACACTACTCAATTACAAATGAAGTACAAATATTATTCACATTACAAAATAATAAACCTTAATTAACAACAAATAAATTTATAATTATTGTAAATAGTAAATACATAATTCATATAAAGTGAATAAATATATGTTGAAATAGTGAAATTTGTCCTACATTAGAAATGAAAAGTTGGATGGATTGATTTATAAGAGGAAATGTTGATCATAGTTGATAGTTTATTCAAATCTTTTACAATGTGATATTATCCATCTTATACGTTATATCCGATGACACTCCTAAATTGATCAGACTCTAGAAATTTAAGTGTATATTATATATTCATTTGTGAATAGATAATAACTAAAAAATAATAAATTGGAAAATAATGATTTGCGAAACAAACACAGGATAAATTAATTGATTTATTAGAAAAAATATAATTGATATTAATTATGAGGACATCACGAATATATTAACTTATTTAATATTTATACAACAATTGCTTTGTACAAAAGTCATGGTTTTGGTTTTTGAAAATTGAAGAAACGACAAGCGCAGTTAAGTAAAACATGTAAGCAGTGCAGACCACGTGCCGCAATCATCGCCATGTGAAAACGGGCCCCGACCCGTGTTATTCTTTACGNGTGATGAGACCATCGGAACCCGGTACCCCGAACAGGGTCCGAACCATCCCAAGCTATGGCGGCCCAAGCGAGTGGACCAAGCTTGGAGGTCAAATTAAAGGAAGGCCCATTTGTGTGGCTGCCCCGATCGGGCATATTAGGCGATCGGTCCCAAGGTGTGGGACCCAACCTCCCATGAAGCGTCAGACCGTTCGGTCCACTAGCTGCAGATTCCCCCTCGGGCCATTTCCGATCGTCCTGTATGATAGCGAGCCACGACAAATCAGTCAGGACTATGGTCCAGTCATGGGAGCAAGCCGCTAAAGGCCAAAGAGTAGCCGGCTGGCAGCGCCGTAAGGCCTAAGCGCCATGCAGCCACTGTAGAGCCAGTTCCGGCGGCTGATCCGCCTGGCGTTAGCCGACCTATTGGCAAAGGACAAGCACAAAACGACGGCCTACTGCACATAGTACAGTGCAGGTATAAAAAGGACGCTGAGAGAACGAAAGAAGGGGAGCCCTTTTGAATGAAAGGAGAGCCTTTTTGGAATAAAAAAGAAAGGACGGAAGACGTTTGGGATCCTCCTGGTTCTTCCTCCCCAGATCCGTGGTTTCACAGCTCCTCTCGATTTATTTTCGAAGCGCTTTGTTGTGTATTGATCTGAAAACATGCATTGTATGATCCTGTTTTCGGTTATTGGAAGGGCTAAGGGCTTTTCTTTCCGCCCTTAGTCAAGTGGTTTTTTCCTCGCTTCCGAGGTTTTCCACTCTAAATCCTTTTTGCCTTCTGTGCCTCTAAACCGTTAACTCTTCTCCACACATGAACAAATCATAACCGAGTTCGTCTTGTAACGAACCGGTCGACTGTTGACACCCCTGGTTTTCTAACCACAACAATAGTGAATGATTTGTTCAAGTCTTTTACAATGTGATATTCTTTCTCTTATACGTTATATCCGATGACACTCCCTGTATAAATTGACCAAATTCTAGAAATTTAAGTGTATATTATATATTCATTTGTGAATAGTTAACAACTAAAAAATAATAAATTGGAAAATAATGATTTGCGAAACAAACACAGGATAAATTAATTGATTTATTATAAAAAATATAATTGATATTAATTATGAGGACATCACGAATATATTAACTTATTTAATATTTATACAACAATTGCTTTGTACAAAAGTCATGGTTTTGGTTTTTGAAAATTGAAGAAACGACAAGCGCAGTTAAGTAAAACATGTTAGCAGTGCAGACCACGTGCCGCAATCATCGCCATGTGAAAACGGGCCCCGACCCGTGTTATTCTTTACGTAAAGAAAAAGGAAACGCCTTACGTTGCCTTTTTCTTTTACATCTCTTTAATCATTCACGTGGATAGGATCTTTCATGTGTAACGTTAATGAATGTTTTAAAAATTGGAATCAATCTTGTTATGGTCTTTTTAGGATACAATAGTCATCGAAATAAGATCAAAATAATGATAAAGATTCGATTTTTATATTTGTGTTTATCGGAAAACTCCAAAAGAACGGGAAAAAACCATCATATCAAGAGGGAAACATTTGTAGTCAATTCACTGTACGATGAATCCAACATTACAAGATGAATACATGCGAAAATAACAAGCAATATGGAAAAATGTGATCAGAAGAGTAAATGGTTAAGTTTTTGTGTTCGAACCTCCTATTAATCTTCAAATCTATCATTATTATAGAGTTGAGCTATCTACTTTCCTTTATCTTTTCACACACTTTATGTTATTAGATCCACCAAAATATGTAATCTCTCATATAATGTGCATCTGACATAAATACTATTAATTTTCTTAAGTTTGGTGAGAACTTGACCTGTCGGAAGCTATCCAGGCCTTTCGAGGACCGATCAAACACTTAGAAATCTCAGTAATTGAATTTTTGTTTAGGTTTAGTCATGTTTGTATTGGGTTGCATCATTGAGCTAAGTTCCATGCATAGTCGAAACCTCCTCATGATACCCCATCTGAGAATTCTTATCTGATCTACATAGAGAAAATGACATCACTAGTTTCATATGTTGATGATTTTATAAAATTTGATTCCCAAACTTTTTGGCATTTCAGTTTATAAACTTTGAATAATTTTCATATTCATCTACATAATTTATAAATTTTGCAAATTGAATCCAATAGAAGTACTATGGCCAAGAATGATAGTTAACATCCGTTAAATAAATAATGGATTAAAAGTACCAAATTAACAAATTTAGAGGATCAGTTTTACACTAGTGGGGAATTGGGCATTTTCTCATATTTAGTTGGTGTTATGCAATTTGAATCGAACCAAAGTCAAGTGTCTTTCAAAGTTCGAATCAACTAGAAATATAACAAATATGGTTCTAGGTTAAATTTGAAATCAAAAACTAAGAAATCATTAATTCAATATTTGGTTTCATTAAAATTCAGACTCTACTCGAGTTCAACTTTGAGATTCGCAATATAAACAAATTAATGTCGTATATGATATACTTTCTTAACTTGTTTAAGGAATAAAAAACATCGATTCAATGATCTTCTCGAAATTTTCGTAATTTGTTAGTGTTCATTAGGTACATAAATTGAAATTTTTCTTATCCAAAACACCAACAATATAACTTTGACTACACAGTAATGAAATGTAACCATTAATTCATTCATTCTTTACCTGTAAACTATACAATGGTCCAGTCATTTTCGACTGAACCAGAAGGGGATGATTGAGGCTTAGGAGGTTTCCTCGAGAAAATCGAAGACAACATCGAGTTCTCATTGTTTTTCGATGATTGTGGCAGCGTTTTGTTTTTGCCATGAAATATCGAACTAAGTTTCTTGAATCGATTCCTGTTTTCACTGCTTTCTTCATTCATATTTTTATCAACATTTCTCTCCACTGTTTCATACACCTGCACCAAAATACATATATATATGTATCATATCCCCCTTGTTGCATCAAGATTCTATATTGACAGTGTACCTAACCTGGCATATTTCATCGAGTTTCTCGGTCCACGAGCTGTTTTGGCAAGTGAGCACCATGTACTTCTTGCACTCCACTACCGTATCCGAGAAACCCGAATTCATACAAAGTGTAACAAGTCCCAAACCTAACTGAATAAAACGAAGCTCAAGTAAGTTTAATTTAAACATCTACAAGGACACTGATGGGTAGAGGAAGTTTGTCGTACAATCACTGCAAGTGCAATCTAGTAAATTTACGTGTGGTGACCACACCAATTTACATAGTAAAGTTCATCAATTTATGTTAAGAGATCACCGTAAAAGACTTGAACAAATAAATTACTATGGTACTAAACACCTTTTATAAACCAATCAAAACCACGTCTCATTTTCGATATGGGGCAATTGTCATATTTCAACAAGCACATTATCTTTGTTAGACAAAGAAATAGAATACTTACAGCAGAAACGAAAAGCTGCTTGAAAAGCTCATATGGAGAAATTTCTTCTAGGTAGTCCAGAATACCTTCCCTACAAAACAATTCTGGAGTAATAAGTGCTTCAAGCATGCCAAATTATTGTGCTGAATGAATGGAGAAGTTGTTACACAGCCAAATCCTCATCGTAAAGAGGAGATTGACGGACAGCTGGTACCGGTTTCGACGTTTGCCACAGTTCACGCCACAAATTGCCTAATCATAAAAAAATTATAAGAAAAATTGTTGTGTCTGCACTGCAAGAATTGAACAGATTTCTATAGAATGGTGACTTGACACAATTAAACGAATTGTCTGAGTCAATGAATACCTTCTTTTTTCATCCTACGGCTGAGTTGACCTTTACCAAAAGACGAATCACCATCAAATGCATCATCCAAATCAGAGACAGACTCATGTTCCGTCCAATCAGGAGGAGAGTGCCATCGTACAAAATCTTCTAATATGCAACCAGGATTGGCTGCCTGGTTAAAAACTAACTGGCTTGAGTTATAAACTGTGGCACTTACCTAAACTCAAACATCATTAAAAAAATACCTTGAAGGCTTGCATGTCGGACAGCAGCTGTGAACATCCAGCCCCGACACTAAATCAGAGGGGGAAGAGAAAGGATAAAATTAGTTCATAGAAGAGATAAAATGGTATATCAGTATAATTTTGACATAAAATGTTGAATTAAGGCTTTCTCATGATGACAAGATAAATCGCTAAAGTTGCTTCAAATAAATCACGGTTGGAGAGAGGTGGGGATAATCTACGAGTAAAATAGCAACACTCCATCTGAACACTACTGTGCTTGGAAAAGGTAATATGCATGCAACGAGTTAAAAAAGCGATTATTGATGTGAAACACCCATGGATTATCTAAAACATGTCATTTTTAATTTAAAGCCCAACAGCTGCAAGGACTTGACAAAAGCTTTACAGAATAAAACATGTAAAAAGAACTAATAAATTTGCTGACCTCCCAGTTCTTAGCACAAATTCTTCATTCTCCTTGATAACATCCTCAGTTAGCAAAGGTGGTTCCTGAAATGGATACGTATATGAATCATGTGTACGATATAATCATATGTTTCTATATGTTATGTACTTCTCGAAAACCTGCACAACAGGAGAATACACTGGTTCACCAGTTTCAAGCATATTCAGATTGTCATATTTCCTGTCAGCCCCTAATCGAAGCACTAGTTCTCCAGAATTTACTTTAGCATAAAAATGAGGACAACAACAAACATCAGTATGCGATGTAGCTTTATCTGTCACAGACTCTAATGATTCAACAGCAACAATATGGCGCATTTTCCTGGAAATACAGCAGTTGATGACCTGCAGCTGCTGATATAACAGACAAGAATTCAGGTCTGGCTTCTCATCTGGCGGAATACCTGGAATGTATTGACCTTCCAGCCAAAGTGTTCTCAACTGCAAAAAAGAATCATGAACAAATATGGCTTCAGCTTCTATAAAAACGAATCTAGGTCTAGAGCATGAAGACTTAAGGTGCTACAGGCAGGGAGAAGTGCTTAAGGTCTTCAAACAAGAAATATTAAGGATAATGGATCTTAAATTCTAAGGCGCCACGAGCAGGGAATCCTTAAGGTTGACAAACAAGAAAGATTCAGGATAATTTCTTAATTACACTAAAAGCTATGGCATTTCCCCCTTCAAGTTCATTAAATAGGTATTCATAGACAACCACCTCAAGTAAAAGGGTAAAAGTTATTTTTATACTTAACCTATCAAATAAATCATGCTCAAGGTTTCATACTCATTTCGTAACGTTTATATAATTCTCATTAAAAATAAAAATGATAATGTGTGGCAAGTTTAATAAATTGAGAGGCATAGTTGAACATCACATATGAATGAGAACTGAATTTGATGCTAACAAGTTGCAATGTTGGCAAAAATATAATAACTCAGTCTATTAAAAACCGTATTATGAAGTAAAAGCTCATTCACGTAAAATTTCTGGCACAAGTAAAAAACGGCAAGCAATCCTAAACTCTATGCATTCATATGATTCCAAAAATAGCTTTCTAAAGCAACTTACTTCAGCGACAAACTTTAACCAATGTGAGGCCATCTTCCGCAGGGTTTTTAAACGACCAAGTGCTTCGGAGAGCTTGACTACTAAGCTTTCAACAGGGGCACCATGAATATCCCTAATTAAAGAGGTTGCATTTATCTGGAATTCAAGAGTGGATGTTGTCTCATTTGAAAAATGCCCTTCTGCAAATACCTTGCTAAAATGACTTATAAATGAAGTCTTTCAAATTTAAGCTAATATAACAAAAATAATCCTTGCCAAAACATTTACCTGTACTCACCAATGTGTTGATTACAGATGCAATGCTTTCTTCGGCAGTAATGTCATTGGTCATTTTGTCTTCCTTATCACGTAACACCAGTGACTTCATAGATGAAAATCTAACACTTGCTCTGTCTTTAATGGGAGAAGAAGCTTTGGATGATGCTTGGACCTCCTTGATAGAGTTGTAATTTGATCCAGCTCTGAAGAAAGCGATTGAAATTAGCTGTGTCATATGCAATTCATAAGGATGCATCCAAGAAATTGTTAAAACGGTTCCATTCAGCAAACAAAACACCAGCATCATGTCAAATGCCATAGTTTTTAACTCAAGTTAAAGTATAAATAAACAGTTAAGACAATCTGTAAAATATAAAAAGGATTCTTACTCAACAGCTGCAGCTAACTGCTTTAAAATTACTGAAGATGGAATAATATCTATTTCAATTGGCCGAGAACTTGCCATCTCTCCCTCTTCAGAATCCTGTAAAATACCAAAACCTTTCATTAAATGATTAGAAACAGAAATTAGATGAAGATTGAAACATAAGAACTTTACGCATGCAAATACCTAGAGCCTGAACTTTTCGGATGAAAAAGATGGGGCTAGAAGGATTATCATAAAATATAAACAAAATCCTTTGACAATGTATAGGAGGTGTTCTGCTATTTAAGACATACAACCAAATGGCATCACTATGTTGGCAGTAAGTTTTCAGAAAACAAGGGAGAGTGCATGCAATTTTGAAATGCCAAACCCGAAGATCGCACATTAACATAACTTGAGGATATACACACCTTTGATGGAGAGAACTCTCTCTCACCCATCATGTACAAATTTTCATCAAAAAGCGCGTATGCCATCGGAGAATTATGAAGCTTTTCTGACTCCTCAGCACCTCTTCTTCTTATTCCTATCCTTTGTAATTTATCATGCAAGTCTTGCTTGATATTTGTAGCTCCTGTTCGAGCACTCTTACTTGTGTATTTATCAAAATCCTGAATACCATGCACATTCAAAGAAAGATCAGCTAACGCTGCAACTATTGTCAACCCATGTAAGACCTAGAATATTCCAAACAGCACTCATAGAATAAGATCATCAGATACTATTCATACCCAATTATATGCATGTGCATTATATGACATACTCAAACATCATAAAATTTCAAAAAACTATCTTACGAAGTTCAAAGTTCATGAAATGAAAAACAATCAATAACAGAAGCAACAAATTAAATTGAAAAATAAATAAATATCCAAGTCAAGTACCACTACCTGAATTTCAAATCGAGATAAATTACAAGTTATTCTCCATTAGAAAGATTCTTCAAAACCTCACAATTCTGGTGCAACAATTTACAAGAAAAAAAAGAACAAACAAGGAAAAAAGCGGCGATACCGTCAATTCTTCCGTCTCCTTTGGGGACTCCGGGGTTGACGCTCTCGGAGATTGCTTATCCAAATCTTGATTTATACAAACACACACAAGAATCAAAAGAAAAGCTTAAAATACGGAATAGAATGATCAATTCTAAACATAGTAAAAGAAACACGATCGAATTTCAAGGGCATACTGGTGGTAACGACAGAATGCGAATCAGATTTCTTGATATCCGTAAGAACTTTCTCCGCTTTTGCCGCAGCGGAATTAATGGCTGTCCTTGCTCTGGACACGAAGGAAGCCTCCATTTGTGCGGTTAACGTCGAGCGAAGACAAATGGTATTAAAAACAAAAGGCTGACGCCATTTTCGCTGAGAAATAACACGAGAGGCGCAGAGGAAATGAATTTGGAAATGCAAGCAGCAGCCGGACCAGCAATCAGTATAGTATTACTTTAATAAAAAATAATTACATTTTTCACCCTCAGATGATATAAATCCACATTATAGTTCTTCAAAAGTAATTAATTCCATTTTAGTACACAATCCATTTGATACCTGTCTCTCAACAACATATGAACCTTCTCTTTGAATCTATTTTCCGAATTTTCGACATCAGACAAGAACTGCAAGCGACTACAAAGCACAAGCACCATGTACGGTTTCAAGTATTCGACTGTCATCGGAGATCTATAGTAATCCTGATTCAAAATAACTCAGATACAAAGAGCCAACGAAGAGAACCGGATTTAGATATGCTCACCTTTTCTGTCACAACGATAATAGGCTTCAATCCAAACCTTGTTTCAAGTGCTTTAAGTCTTTCCCGAATATGCTTTACGTCCTACCATTCGATAAACAAAAGGATTCAGCATCGAACTGAAGATCGAATGCAGTTGTTTCTTCTCGAAAAGACGTTACCTTCGACTGAAAAACATGGTGATCACTGAAGTCTATACGTTCCACATATAATGGTCCCATCTGCAAAGAAGTGAAATGGCATTTCGAATTGTTTATAGGTTCGGTAAGTAAACGAAGCAAATACAGGATAATTTGACGAAAATCGAAAGCACTTCAAAAACACAGAGCTTACTTGAGTACAAATATAGAAGATGAAGAAAAAAGCTTAGCTACCTTTTCGACAGTGCGGACGAAGGAATCAGGGAGACCAACTCCGGAAACGCATAGTACAAGAGCATTATTCAGAAGGGTCAGTGGCATTTTTTCGGAAATGTCGGTCGAAGAAAATAAGTGCATTGGGGTCATTTTGGTTAAGAAAATAGGAACAGACTCGTTGAACTCCAGAATCTTTGATTCCAAACAAACAATCTCCTTATTCTCCACCTGCATATAAATATATATAGATGATCATAGAGAAAAGAACACAGAATCACGAGTAATTTAACTGCTATATCGAGAGTTACTCCACGTATTGTTTGACGTAAAACAGATTAACATATAGTCATTGATCTCTATCGCAATAAAGAAATGATTTTACATTTCAAATTTTATCAAAATATGTATTGATAAATTTGACTAGACTTCTGAAAGTTTCATATGCCATCACTAAACAATATAAATTTGTAAAGCGGTGAACAACAATGAGTAAACATGAATTTCTAACAAGCAAATTAAGACTTAAATGTTTGTCAAGCATATAAATCTGCAAAATTTAACATGTAGGTTGTTATCAAAAAAGCTGAAAAAACTAGCGGGGGCTGAATAGGTTATACGAAACAACCTTTGTGGTTAAAACTCAATATAACAGGAGCAATGTGGTCACAGCACAGAAAATAGTGCTTTGGTAGAGTTGAATACTCTCGGATAGAGTATTAGAACGGAAAAATTATAGCATACCAAATCTGCATGATGGATGACAACGATATCTGCGCGGCTTATTGCATCCAAAGGTTCTCTAAGCGGTCCAGCGGGAAGCAACTGATGGTTTCCCCATGGCATCAATGAGTTCACCATCACAATCTCTACATCACGTATTATACTCAAATGCTGCATTCCAAGCATTAACATTTAATTTGATAAATTAAAAGGAATTGTGATTAAAACAAGATGCATAAGAAAACATGGTACCAAATCCACCAAGAGACTGGAAAAAAAAGCTGAGGAAAACATTCAGGGAAGACGACTTTACAAATAGAATAGGTCGATTTATGATCGTTACCTGCATACCATCATCTAGAATGGCTAAACCAATTCGATTAGACTTGCATAAATTCAATGCTTTCTCTTCAGAAAACAGCTTTTCCAAAAGAGCACGAAAACTTATGTATCCATAGTGTTTCAGAAATTTAGTAGCAGTAGCTGTCCTATTTGCACCTACACCAACTTTAGCCGACGTTCCATGAAGTTGCCTCTGAAGCATTTTTGCTTCATCTCCACCACCATAGCCCTAGAACATAATACAAATTGGTGTCAGAATCAAACAAGATTAAGCTAAAAGAATTTATAAATCCCAGAGACTGTCGTAAACCAAGCTAAAAAATAAAAAGGGAATTACCCTAGTGAGAATGAGTGGAGAAACATCGCGATCAGAGAAAGAACGGGCCAGAAACTCGACCATTGGAGTCTTTCCATTGCCTCCCCAAGTTATATTCCCAACACTAATCACCGGTACTGGCAATCTGAACTATGATAAACCCAAAATAATACTAAGTCACGAAATCCATTGCCAACAAGAAAATTACCTGTGGGTGGCGAAGATTCCGATGTGGTAGAGTGGGCGGCGAACACGTAGAGCGACGGAGTAGATTAAGGAAATGAGAGAGAGGAAGGGAATTAAGGAGAGGTGCACAGCAGAAAGATTCGAGAGCCTCTCGGAGGGTGGAGTAGAAGCAATTTGCTTAACGGCTCTTCTGATCACCTCCTTCATCCACACAAATTGAAATTTGAAATTACAGATTTTGTCTACCTCTAAAATTGTACTTTAGCCCCTTTACTTCTGAATAATTACATAATGACCCTCTTTAGTTTTCCTTCTATTCCATTCAAATTCAATTTTACGACGTCAATTTCATTATTTTATTTTTTATAAAAAAATAGCTAATTATTCATATCCATTATTCAAAATTTATAAAAAAAATTTATAATGCATGTTATTAACCTTCAATTCTTTAAAGTTAAAAACAACATATTTTCAAAGTTTAATAATCACTTGATAACTCTCAAAATTCTAAAACTATTGATATTTAATCATAACCTTCATAATTTGTATTTTATCATTACGTCAACGAACTTTGAAAATATTTAAAAATAAGATATAAATTATCAAAACTACTAACACAACAAACACTATTATTTTCTCAAATTGAATTAGTAACTTAAGTTAAATGAAAAAAAAAATTCATTGTTTTATCAGTACCGTTACACTATAAATTGGAATATCATAAATATAATAATGAAATAAATAAATAAATTCCAATAATTATAAAGATGTTTGATTTGAAAGACATGCAAAAACTTGCCTGAGATTTCCTCTAGAAGGCTTGGCCTTGACAGCATATTTGCATATAAAAACTAAGCGTTTTCTCATCTCTGATTTAGTTACTTGCATCTCACTAAAGTATTTCCCATCATCAAATCTCCCTGCACATTCGTACTCGTTAAGTCATCACAACACTCCGATCGGTATAAGAATCTCTACCTGTTTCGTCGTAAAATGACGTCAAAATTGCCAAACAAACACATATGCTTATATCTTCGCCTGTAACCAAACATAACATCACTTCAAAGTTCATCAATATATCACTAGTTTTCACGTCGAACACATATGCTTATATCGCAAGTTTCGTAACCAATAACAAAAGAGACAAAAAATAAAGCTTACCATCACTGCAGCATACGAATAGTGGATGCCTTTTTCGCAAGCTTCTTCTTGCAAACTCGAGTGCACGAGGCAAATTTCTCGATAGAGAAAAACGGTCATGTTTCGAGTCCTGTTCAGATAAAAAATACAAATAAAACATCACAATCCAAAACGTCAAATAACAATCGATACATTGAAAGTCCAGATTGCTTCTCAATCTGTTTTCTGCTAAATTTTGTGAGTTTTAGACCCAAAATAAGACATCTAAGTTCACAGATCACTTTCAATAAATTTGCATATTCCGAAAATGTAAATCAAGCATACCACAAAAGGCAAGGACAAGTACGTCTCAGGGTTTGTCTTAGAATTATATAACGATTCCTTATCACAATTTAATATGCAGTAGCCAGGCTCCAATTCTCCATCTGCAAAAACTAACGAATTTTCATATACGATACGATCGTATTATCACACATCACGATACTTAGATTACACTGTTTAAGAGAACTGTAACTCGAAATTTATTTAACTAATGAGCAAGGCATTTGAGTAGATAATAGTGTACCTAGTTGAGATTTTCCAACAGCAATATTTGTTGAGCCCAAAATAATTATACCACGAACATCAATGGATTTCTCAGCATCCAGCACAAATTGAGATTTGATTTTGTTGCTTAAGCATTCCGAAGGCCGAATAGACACTTGTTGAGCATTTTCACCGCTTCGTAGACGACGAACACGTTCTTTTTCAACAATATTTGCGATAAACTGATTACAAAATTCTGGACCTGAGTTAAAAATTTCATTAGCATGCTGCCAAAAAAGATATGGTGATAAGCCTCTAGCCCAACTTTCTTCATCATCTCCCGCTCCGGGAATGTAATTCCAACTAAAATCCGAGGTTGCTTTAGCATGAATGGTGTTAATTGAGGAAGATGCTGAAACAAGTATGATTGGTGTGAAATCCCAAGAATCATGATCAGGTACTTCATTCAGCCATATAACAGTTCTTTGTGAAATCCATAGAGGTCTAAGTGGTTTTTTAAGGAGTGATGAAATAGAACCAATATCCGCACCACTAGCCTCGAACTGAAATGTCCAGCTTTCTAAACGACTTTCGATCATGGCTCTCTCGATATTTGAAATCCAAAGGGGGAGATGCAAGGAGCAATCCCAATCATCGAGGGTCGTATTATGATCACTTGAAACCTTGAACTCCTGATGATGTGTATGCAAGTCAGTATAGAAATACTGAAACATCGCTATTAAAATGTTAGTAAACGACTGTATTTTCTGAATTCTTCACATTTTGAAAATAAAATTACTTACATTATTAGAAATATCGCTATCTCTGAGTTTTTTCCGATACCTGGAAATTGCCCGATTTAAAACACATGTCCAGATTGGAATTGTCTTTGACATACTGTCTGGAAACTTCTTCCCCTTCCTTGTCGAATCAACTATGATACAACCACCTTTCTGTCCTATTTTTCATAGTGTAAATATCATCACATGACTGTAGCTTAAGATGCATCATGGCATCAAATGCCTAAAATATTAGCATAATGTTAAAACACACACGTCACGCCATGAACAAAAATCCTGCATTAATAATCTGTATACAAAAAAATCCTTGACAGAACATTCTTGCTGTGTGACAGTAGCATTTGCTGTTAAGAGTAAAATGGTAGCGAGGATTGAATAAGAAAATAGGTAGAAAAAAAGGATTGAATAAGAAAATAAGGGTAATTTGTATACTAGGTGTGGATTGATTTATAAGAGGAAATGTGGACCATAGTAAATGACTTGTTCAAGTCTTTTACGGTGTGGTCTCATGCCTCTTGTACGTTGAATCCATGCACACCCTCTACATGAAATTGACTCGATTCTAGAAATTTAACATTTTTCAACTAAAAGCTTTTCAATAACGGGCAACTGAAGGAACAATAATGAAGATAAAAGAAGATTACCAGCCATACTAGCGACATGGAGGTTGAGACGGGAAATGTTGAATGACAAATTATTGGTGTGACCGTCAGTTGATTTGAAGTAGCAAGTGCCATCAAATTTGCGGGAGTACCAAAGTCCACATCGAAGATTCGCCAGCAATGGCAGCTCTGGCCATAGCTGATATATTTCTCCAACAAATACAGAATCCTCAAAAATTGAACGTAAGGCATTGTAGAGGTTATTTTCTTTGCGTTTTATCATCCTTGAAATCTTGTATATATTTCTCCTATCATCTTCCATTTCTGAATTCAATGATAATGAGGGGATTTTCAGGATTATAATATGATGTTGTCAATATACACATTCAGTCACAAATTCTAAGTATTAATCTCAACATCAAGCCAAAAATTAACAACTAAATGAACAATTTCAACGTCATCATACCAAATCAAATTTCTATTACTAATATGAACAAAAATGGCGAAAATTAGAGGATCACGAAGTTGGGTATTAAAAGAATTGAGCCTCCCAACGGATTCATCTTGATAATTGCTAACTTCCATATTCTCAGATCATAAAATTTATATTCACGAAATCTATGACCATAAAGTGAGCAACCCTAATAGAACGCATACCTGAGTGAAATAACCGAAAACATAAATTAAACCTTAATCAATTTATACTCCAAAGTTCAAATGCTCTAATCACCAGTACAAGTACATAGAAGTCACAAATTCCATCGCCAACAAGAAAAATTACCTGTGGGCGGCGAAGACTCCTATGTGATAGAATTGTTGGAGAACAGAGCTGACAAGGAGAAAACAGGGTATTTTGTTAAAATGCAATTTTACAAGTTTGATTATTGCCGCAAAAAGAATAATGTTGAATGAAAAAAACTGCAAAACATTTATATTAATATTTTATTTTATTCATTTTGTCTAATTAAATTTAAATATGACAATTTAATTAGTAGGTTGATAATTTGATATAGTATAATTATAGTTTTCTTTAAAATTTCAATTTTTGTATTCAAACTTATAAATTATATTTGAATATTTCTTTAAGATTAATATAAAATACATGAATAAAGAATTATTTGATGCACATGAAAAATCAAAATAAATTAATATATTTGATCCAAAACTCTAAAAAACAAATTAATAAATTTTTAAAAATTTATTACAATATTATTGATTCTTACAATAAAGAATTTGAGGTTGTGTTTATTAAAAATACAAAATCAATTCAAATGACTCGAACCTTGCGTTTGGACCTTTAATTTTACCAAAGGAAGTTATATCAGTCGGTATTGTTTATATCGGTTTTACCGCTATACCATTGGTATATAACGTTCACATACCAATATGTATATTTTTATTTAAAAACACAAAAAATTATTTTATATATTTAAACTTGTAATCCAATATAAAATTGATTTTAAAATTCCTAATTACTACATCATAAATTAATTATTTTTCAAATGACTCATTAATTTTATATATTACTTTTCATTTTTAATAATTGAGATTATTTTTCAAGTTTCTCTGAAAACTCGAGCCAATGGCTCATATCAACTAGCATATCCGCTATGCCGATATTTATCAATATGACTCGTATAACTATCATGTTTTGAGTTTTTTTCAAAACGTGACATCGTCAGAAATAATATGTATTAAGAATATCATTACTTTTTTATTTATTTTACTCAAGTCACTGAATCAACTTGTTTTGTTAATATAGTACTGAATGACAGTGCTTTTTGACAGTTTTTTGGTAGCTCGGTTTCTATAAACTTAGAAACTGAGCTACTGATGTTTATGGAACATGACAATTCAAGTTTTTATTGCTTTTTTATATCAAAAAAATAGTAAGTCGATTTCTATTATTTATAGAAACGAACATGCCCAAAAAGCTTTTCAAACAAACTGTAAATCAGTGTTATATTTGTAAAATAAAAAAATAATATTATTTTTTACAGCAGGGCCGCAGAATTTTCCATCCAACTTTTGGGGAAGATCAAAAGCATAAAGTGAATTACTCTTTAAATTATGCTGTCTTTCAAAATATATATACAATAATCTTTGGCTTCTTAGTTATTTTAAGACAATCTTTGCCCAAAAATAACAAATATTTCAGGCATCTAACAGTAACAAACTGACCTACAAAACATCTGCCTTAATGTGTTCCTCCTCCTCATCATCACTTCTCAACTTCAAATAATGATATCAATCAATCACACTTTGAACATCACCGAAGATCTCTTCGATAACCTCGACGTGCTCTATCGCAATTCTTACAGAGGCCCATATCTCCAAATCGATAAGAATGATGCTATTTTTCACCAATATCCTTTACAAGAACAATACCCATCTTTAAAATGATGAAAACGGCTAGAATCTCGGAGTATAACTTCATGTTCGATAATCCTCGAAATATAAGCAATAGCCGTATGACAATCACCGCAAACCCGCAAATTCTTAGTGATCCTAATCGGTACCCCTCGAGCTGTAGTTAAAATGCCATAAGCCAAAGCAAGTTTTTCACTATGTTCTAAAAGAAGATCCCCTTTCTCCTCATCATCAACATCATGAAGAGCAAACTCCATTTCGGGTCTATATCCCATGATCTTTATCTTTTTTATCAAATCATTCAATAGCTCGTATATCTCGTTCGACATTCGATGCGACTTGTCGCCTACATAAAATGTAGCTATCCCATTTTTACCTTGTACCCAACTACAACCGGGTCGCTTCCTGATTCCCGAATGCTTCATCGATAAACGAATTCTCGAAACATCTTTCCAACGTCGAGCACTGGCGTAAATGTTCGACAAAAGTGTGTACAAACCATCATTCTCAAAATTTAGTTCTAGCAACTTT
This sequence comes from Utricularia reniformis, assembly GCA_009725065.1. Lineage (NCBI taxonomy): Eukaryota > Viridiplantae > Streptophyta > Magnoliopsida > Lamiales > Lentibulariaceae > Utricularia > Utricularia reniformis. The sequence goes on from RWGZ01000959.1 coordinate 948,575, forward strand.
GTGACTGCAAGCTCCCCAAGCTCTACATTTCCATGGAGCCTGCACCCACTCAGTAACGTAACCCAAACTATAATGTTTGGTTCCATCGGCATTTCGTCGATGAGTTTTATCACATCATTTAATCGACCGGCACGGCCTAATAGATCAACCATACAAGCATAATGTTCGACTTCTGGTACAACACCAAAGTCTTTCGTCATGTTATTGAAGTAATTCATACCTTGTTCGACCATCCCGGAATGGCTACACGCATATAAAACTACGACAAATGTTACTCCGTCGACGGGAAGGTCATTAGCAAGCATGTTTTTAAAAAATTGCAGTGATTCTTCGCCACGGCCATGAAGTCCATATCCCGTCATCATAGATGTCCAAGAGATTACATTCTTGTAAGTCATGTTTTCGAATACGGATCGTGCTGTATCAACATCGCCAGATTTTGTGTACATATCGATTAAACAGTTTGAGATGAAGAGCTGAGCTTCTTCATACCGATTTCGTAGAAAATAAGCATGAATTTCTTTACCGTGCCTGAGGGCGCCAAGTCTAGCACAAGCTACTAGAGCACAAGAAATAGTGAATCCATTTGGCATTAATATGTCTCTTACCATGTTAGAGAAGAGAAGCAATGCATCATTAGAGTCACCATGTTGAGCATAACCTCCTATCATTACTGTCCAAGTTACGACACTCCGAAATTTCCTTTCGATCGAGTTAAACATGGCACGAGCAACTCTAAAATTCTTGCATTTTGCATACATGTCTATTAAGCCATTGATAACCATATTCTCATCCCAAGGATCATTCTCAACCAAATTAAGAAATCGTTTGATGACACAACAATGTGTCTCTTTACCTTGAGCTAATGCACCGACTGCTGCACAGCCCGATAATACTGAAATAAGCGTCACTGAATTGGGCTGAGATCTGGAAAATATCATTTCTCTGAACACATCCAATGCTTTGTATCCAAGTCCTCTTTGAGCATAGCCCGAGATTACAGCACTCCAGGTCACAACATTTAACGCGATATCGTTCTTTTTCATTGTCTCGAACAATTCTAAGGCATCATCAAATCTTCCAATCTGGGAGTAACCAGTAACCAGAGCATTCCATGAAACCAAATCCTTTTTCTCCATTCTCTCAAATACATTTTGTGCTTCGATTAATAATTCACATTTGGCATACATATCAACGACAGCATTTCCCACAAACATATCCTCCATTAATCCTCTCCTTGTTGCATGCCCATGAATCTCTTTACCACTTCTCCAAACCCTGATTGAAGCACAAGCAGGAAGTATATTCACTAAACTAACTGCATCAGCACGTAAATCGAAATTATAGCTAGAAGTCATAACTTGAAACATCTGAAGAGCTCTTCTAGCCTCGCCCCTTTGAACATAAACAGATATAATGGAGTTCCAAGAAATAATATCTACGACTCCCATCTCAAGCATTTCATCAAACAGTTGATGTGCTTTCTTATACTCCCCACACCGCCCATACATAGCAATCAACGCATTGTCGACGAACACATTGGAATCGGTATACCCAGATACCAGAGCCAAAGTGTGAACCGCAGCACCAGTGTCCAATGAAGAAATATCACCGCAGGCTTTGAAAACAAAAGGATAAGTGTAACCATCAGGTGCCCAATCAAGCCTCCGCATTTCATCGAACATATGGAGGGACTTCAATTGTTCCCCCGAAATCACGTACCACCTGATGATATTGTTCCAATAAAAAACTAAGGAACGAGAAGGGACGATGCCACGGAGGACGGATAACGCTTCCGTATGCCTGTTGGATGCCAAAAAATCAGAGAGTGCTCGAGCAACAGCTTTTTCCTCCGTGTATATAGGTATTCGTTCATGTACCTCACACCGTTGGGCTGCCGCCGTAGAGAAAAATACGTAGGATTGCAATGAACGGAGAGATGTTGAACATCTTCCTAACATCTTTACTCCCATACCCATTGGCAAATTGCAATATGGATGAACTGCGGCTCACCTTCTGCAACTTTTCAGTAGAAACTTCCCAAAAATACAGTATCCCTTTTGTTATCTCAGTAATTACAACCATTTTTAGCCCAATTTTCGAATTGTAACAGCAAAATCCCATTCCAGCATTGTTCGAAATGCTGAAATGAGAGTAGGAACTGTGTACTACTTACCAGAAGGGGCGGCGGCGTATAGAAATCCTTTCCGATGTCGTTGATCGCGAACAAATTATAAAAGCTTAAAGCAAAGCGCGGGGATTCCTATTCAACGTCGCAGAAACTAGTCAGGAGTCGTTGATGTTGGGTTTGTTGCAACGATACAGACTATTGTATCAGTATATATTATTAAGTATTTCTATTAAAAAATTTATATACATTAAAAACCAGTTATTATTTTATGTGTATATTTATAATTCAATATAAATTTAATTTTAAATTTGTAATTGATTACTTTCAAATATATATGCAATTAATTTTATATTTTATTTATTATTTTATCATAGAGGTTGGGTTGTACGAATTCTACCGAATGCAATTGAGTTTAAGAATGGGTGAAAAACTATTCAAATATGGTTAATATTATTATTTTTATTAATTTAAAACAAAAAACACAAATAATATAATTTTTAACAAAATTAACGTTTTTATGATATATTATTTTTGAAAAGAACGGTGAATAGGATGTCTACGGGCCTACAGTACGGCTCCAACGGCATTTGATTATTTGTTTTCTCCCCAATTTGTAGATTTTAGAGAGAAAATCTGATCTGCTAAAATTGGTGGAATTGGGAATTCTGATCTGCTAAAATTCGATTAGTGCACTGCTTCGTTGACCGTGGCTGGATTTTCGCCTTTAGGTACCTCGTATTCTTTTTATACAATCGCTTTTTCATTGATTGGTTACCTGATTTCGCAGGATTCGGACCTGACCCTTGTTCGTAGGATTAGATTACAGGGATGTTGAGTGAAGTGTGTGATTTAAACCTTCAGTTTAGCTAGTTTTGGGAATTAAATTGATCCGAAATGCTGTGTCAAAAGCCACTATTTTTCCTGTGAACAAAATTCTATTTGGTTTTTGTTTGAGTCATCGTTTATATATTTTTAGGTTTTGTGGGTGTATTCATCTGTGAGATGTGGATAGAAAAATTGGGGAGAAGAGACTTGCATTGTTATAAATGAAGTTTTCTCATCCATTTTCCTTTATAGGAAAATTTTGTGTGAAGAAACATTTGATCTACTGATAGATAGGATGGCGCAATCCGGTGTAACCTCAAGACGTTTCTCCTTTTTTGGCCTTGCTTCTACATCCTCTGCCTCACGCAGTAGCAATGTAGATATTGAGCTGCCACATCTCAAACTGGAAGCCGATAAGAAAATCCACAGACCATCTGATGTCGTTACCATCAACATAGTGATAAAAAACAATGCCAATTGTAATTCGCTTTTGATTGAAAAGCTGAGCTTCGAATTTAGGGGAGTGGAGAAATTGGACAGTCAGTGGTTCAACAGTTCTGTGCCTAGTATTGAATCTAAGCAGGGGCGAGGTATCTCTCTTTTATTCGTTTTCTCTACTGTTTTTTCATTCTTGAATCGTTTTGGTTTTAGTGTCAACAAGCGTATAGTAAAAATGGTGATTGCAAATTGATGCAACAAAAAGGGCTATTATTGGAAAAATTGTAAAATGGTCTTGAAGTTGAAGGCACCCTTGATTTTTTCATAGATACACAGGGGCTCTTCAGCATTTGGCATAAAAAAAGGGTTTATGAATTATTAATTTATTCACCTTTAAGATAATTAGTCAATATGGTTAGGCTATTTTTTCTAATGACATTGAGAATGACGAATGGGATGAGTTGACCTTCTTATGGCTATACAAGCTTATAACAATTCATCAATAGGTGGAGTCCCTTTATTGTAGTCTTTACCATGGGCATATGAATATTGATGCATGCTGCAACTTCCTCATGGTTTGTCACCGAATTTTTTGCTGTCTTTTTCTGCAATTTGGAATGCAATGTGATGAAGAAACCTTTTGAAATAAATAAAGGGTCTTGAAACACAGAAAATATTCAATGATGGCTCGAGCTGCTATTTTTTCTGATTGTTTTTTTGTTATTGACCTGATTTTTTTATGAGCCTTAATGGATTTTTCTCATCAGGAGAATACGTTTTCATGTATTGCTCGACTCCAACCATGGTTTCAAATCAAATTCTTTCTGGTGGGGCCACAAGAACATGTAAGTCTCAGGAATTTCGGAGAGCTGTGTTAGTTTAGTTATAAACATCTGGCTCCTACTTTTACCTGGCTTATGGTTTTATTATTATTCATATATCATTCTTCTTGATTAAAACTGAGCACTATGCCTATCAAGCCTTGTACTTTGTCATTTGCTTATTCCAGTATCAAAAATATTAAATATTGGTCACTTGTAGATGTGGTACGGGCCGTTCTACCTGATATGATCCCTCCTTCATATAAAGGCACAACCATTCGATATCTGTACTATATTAGGTCAACACTATCTGGACAATATCTCGTTTTGGAAAATGGAGACTCTAGTGGAAAGTCAATAAATGAAACCTTTGAAGTGGTTAGTCTGTCCTACCATATCCATTTCCTTTTCTGGATAATTATCTGTTGTTTCATGTTTATTTACCTGATCCTAGTATTTTCAACCTTTTAATATTTCAGGAAGCACGCTTGCCACTGCAAATATGGTCCCATTGCCAGAGTGGTGAAGATCACACATATGGTAATGTTTACATGCAGGTCTCCTCGGTTTACTTGTGAAACTATATTTTATCTTCACTGTTGGATTTTTCTTTACCTTTGACATCCCATTCCTCTTTAGTTTGGACATTTGCTCATGTCATTTTTCGTTTGATCCAAAAAAAGTATGATCAAAAGTATAAGAAGGCAGGCCTACTCATTGAATTTGCTTGATCCTTGCTGTATTATGATTCACTTGATGAAATTCCTTGTATGCTACGTTTCATTTGTTATGAATGATACTGTCATAGGTGCTTGGTCATCTAATCTACCCTAATCATTTTTTTCTTTTAAAACTTGTTTCTGATGTAGGAATTGTTCCCCTGACCACCATCGTCTTGGATGCATATTGGAAAGAAAAGGAAGCTGATTCTGAATGGGTAAGACTAATATTTGAACAACTATTTCGCTTCTTAGCTGAATAAGCCCATAATTATAAAGGACATGAAGATATGACCACCAAAACATTAAAACCCTACTATGAATTTAATTTAATTTTTTTGTAGTTTAAACTAAATGAAGCCTTTGAGGGAGTCGAGGAAGGGTATGATAGTTCACGTGAGGAGATATTGTCAATCTCTTCCTACAACCCCGCAAAGGAAGAACTAAATAGGGAATTTGGAAGCTCATTATCACTACAGTCATTTACTGGAAGATCTTCAACTGGAGGGCCATTATACGTTGAAGGGCGGGGTAGTATGGCTCTTCCTCAGTTGTCGGTGACTGAGATCCTGGATGACTCTGGTGGAGGTAAACCATAATTTTCAATGGTAACTGCAACATGCCCGCAATGATGGAAGATATCTATAGCATTTCTTTTCTGCTTCTCAAATCTGAGCTACCTAGTTTTTTTGCATTGCCAGTTGAGCTGGCAATTGCATATTGGATATGGATTCTCTTCATTATCTTTTCTTCTCGCTTATTCTAGATAAGACTGCCAGTGCAGTTACTTCAAGTCAACCTGTGAAGGAATATAAGAAAAATCACTTTGCTGAAGATGACTCAAGATATTCTTCGCCATCGGAATCTGTTGCTTGTGGAACATGTAATTGTGTTCTTGGCACTCCTAATTAACAATTCTTCTATTTTTTGCATATTAATATTTGTTCAGTATTTTCTTCAGCAGAAGCGGTTGCTCGAGGAAGACTATACAATATCAGGCTTGATGATCGGTTACTTCTGAGATTTACCCCTAAAAATCCGGACTCTACATATTATTTCAGTGATACGGTAAAGCTTCATGTAGTACCATTACCTTCCATACATTTTTGCTTAACTTAGTTTAATTAATTTCCCCTTTTCATAGATAGGTGGAACCCTGACTTTTTTCCATGAAGAGGGGGCTAGACAATGCCTTGAGGTAAATGCACCCACCCTATATTTTTGTACAGATTTTTTCGAGCATAAGGAAGCTGATGAAGATTTCTTTATTTTTCAGATGTTTATAACTTTGGAGTCAAAAGAGATTATAAATAGACAATTTGTTCATGCTTCTCGAAGGCATTCTCCAATCATCACAAAGGTATGAAAGATGAATAGCTCAATTTTCTATTAATTTAATTATTAGATAATGTTTCCATCCTTAAAAAAAAATAATAAAAGCTAAAGATTTCCATACAAGGCTTGAATATATATATGTATTAATTGCGTATTCATGTACATCTCTTTGATGGTGTATGCTCTTAGATGTGAAAGGTTATCAAATATATTCAGTTTTATGGTTAGATTCATGTTATTCGACAAAGGAAAAAAGAATTGTGCTAAAATTCAAAATTAGTTCAGTTTTAAGCTGTCGCGGAACAAGTCCATTGACAAGTGTGATTCCACATAAGCTATAGTAGTACCTCACTGAACTTTTCTGATTTTGTAGGTTTATAGTGATCACCACGAGATCGTTGCAGATTTGTTGCAAACCAGCTTCATCTTTTCCATTCCATTGGATGGGCCTATGACATTTTCAACCCGTTATGTCTCTGTAGAGTGGGTTCTCAGGTTTGAGTTTGTGACTACTCCAAAGAATGTAAACATTTCAAGGTAAGCTGCTATATGATTTTTCTGAACAATGTTCTTATTCTATGAGTCTCCTAACGATTGAAACAAAACCGAACATTTGGAAAACAGTAATAACAAAAATTATACTAGTGTCTTATTTTGGGAACACCCTCTCCAGAGTTGTAACTTGACTATTTTTAGTGCTTCCATTTTTTCTTAGCGAATATGCTTTTAGATCACCCCTTTTGTGTTATATTTGCTCAGTGGATACTAGATTTTGTAAAAAAGGCGTCTTGAACACTGTTTGTCTTCTGTTGTTTTACCTGTTCTTGTAATGCCAATTTTCAGGTTCGAGCATCCTCTTCTGATAGAAGGAAGGGACAGGAGCGAGTGGGTTCTACCTATAACTGTGCATGCACCTTCTTCAATGAAAGGAGCAGCACAATCCCGAAACAAGAGGTTGTTCGCCTAGTTGAGGTACATCATTGTAGTAGTTTCCTTTGCGGCTCTATTCATTTCAAAACTTTCTCTCTAGATATGCATTCATCGCAAGGAATTTGATCCGATCATGAATATGTTCTCCGTCCTGCTTTTACTATCCGAGTGATCATAACACTTCGATATCATTTTTTAGAAGTATTTGTGCTTCCAAGTATTGGCATTGTGTTGTTTGTTTGTTATATCTACCCAGTGTTTAATAGCTCCTCTCTGTTCGTGCATTGTCAGTACATTTTGATATCGTTTTAGAAGTGTTTTCTATGCTCGAGTTTAAGGATAAGTTATGATGAAACAAGCAAGTGTGCTTCCTTGTTATATATAGGATGCTGAAAAGCTCAATATTTCAGTGTGTACTTGGCGTTATACGAATCTGTAGATATGAATGATCGGTATCTCGGTCGAGTTTTCATCGAGATGATAATTGTACCGCTATATCTATCGGAACGGATAGATATTGTTTTTTATAGACATTGAAATATTGTTGATATGCTCTAATTTAGTAACATGGTTATCCATTTTTTGGTACAATGATAACAATCACAATATTTTGAGTAATTTTTCAGCAGTGACAAAAATGAGCTTCTTTGGTGTATGCTTTTACCAATACATAAAAGACATATTAAGTGATGCTACATTGAAGTAAATAATTTAAATAAAAGATTTGGTGGAGAACTAACTCGATTTTTATCACATATTTTTATACTCATAATGTTGTGGTTACTTTTTAAGGGTATCAATAGTCACCAAGTTTTTATCGCAATTAATATTCAAATATCCGAATTTTAATTTGTTGTTTATGGAGACAACTTTAAAGTAAATAGAGCGAAAAAACACGACGATTTAACATAAATGGTCAAGAGGGAATCATTCACGACAAATTCAATAGAAATGATTAGAAGAGTTGCAAAGAAAAGTAGTAGGCTGATGTAATCAGAAATTCGGCTTGAAGTGGAGAACATAGCTTGTATTATATCTTGTAGCCTTCCACACAGGATTGTTATTCGATTCGAACGAACCGAACCAAACTCGTTGTGTTCATGTTCGTTCATTTTTTATTCGAACGTAAAAATATGTTCAAACATTATTCAAATTATTAAGTGAATGTTCATGTTCGTTCAAATAGCTTGTTCGAATATTGTTCGTGCGATTTGTTTGAATATGTTTATACTATTTATGCGAACTTCACCAATAAAATCAATTTTTTTGTTTTATAAACAAAATTATAAAAAAATAAATGTACTGAATAAATAATCAAACAATTATCTTTCACGAAACAAAGAAAAGACTACTCACTAACAACCTAAGAAAGTTTTGTAAAAGTTTTTAAACTTAAATACTATGATAATCTATTAGTATAAAAATTAATTTAAATAATATATTTATTCACGAACGTTCGAACATGTTCACGAAAATGTTTGTATTGGTTCAAATTATAAACGAACAAAAAATAATGTTCGAACAATGTTCATATTTTTATTCGAACGAGCGAACACGATCACATACGAGCCGAACACATATTGTTCAAGAACTGTTCGGATCGTGTAACAACCCTACTTCCACCTTATATAGGAATAATCGTCGATTTCCTTTGCTGATTTTCCTCCAATCTATCTATCATTAAGTCTCCATGAATGCGTCAAATCTCCTTTAATTCCCCAATCTAATTACTCCCCTGTATGCGCACCCGCCGTTACTCCTTTTCGGATAAATCAGACTCCACGTGGCAGGGAACCTCCACGTTGTGGGGACCGATCGGACGTCCTAATGCCCGATCTACCACTTAAATGTTTTTAGAAAATAGAATTCTCCATTGAGCTAATCTTGAGCAATCTCAATTCGATTGGGCTTGGGTTTTAAAATTGCTAAGCACGAGCCGTTCCTTAACCTCGGTTAGCTATCTTATATGGGATGCGACCTATATATCATCCCGGGTCCTTGGTTCCCATTAGATCTGTACGCTAAATATCAAACAATATCAATATTTTTTGTACCACCATTACCTAATTCATGAAAATAGAATTAAAATTGAGGGAAAAAAATTCAAAGCTGGTTTCTTAAAAAAACAATGATGTGATTGGTTCAAATAATGCTTCGGAATATTCTATTCAAATCTTGTTACCCGTTATTTCAATCCAAACTATTTTATTACAAACCATGCAATTGAATGTAATGTAAAGTAATTGTTATGTTACCGATACATGATAATATTAATACATAATTTTAGGGATTCATAAATTTTATTATTATAACTTTTATAGTTATATAATTTTGTTATCGCTGTTAAAAATTGTCAATAACAAAATTTAGACCCCATTTTATGCGTAGGGGTCAAATGAAAGCTAATAAGAGAACAAGAATAAAAAAGACACGATTTTGTAGGTAGAAAATCTTTTTATAAAAGAAAGGATAAAAACCACCACGACCGTAGCCTTTGAATCAACTATAAACGTCGTTTGTAGATTTACAACAGGAGAACAAGATGTAGAAAACAAAAGAAAAAATATCATTTTTCGGTGGCCACAGTGGTAGATTTCCCTACCGGAAAAGAAGTGGATAGCGACCTCCTCCTTAGATCATCAACAATGAACCCCTAATTAGGTCATCAATCAAAAACCCCATTAGGTCATCCAAAAAAAACCTCCATTATTAACACTTTAATCATGTTTATATAGATTATTAGTCTAGTCCAATTATAACTCTCTCGTCCATCAATAATGGAGTCCAATAAATAATGACTTATTAATTTCTAAATTAAATATCAATGTTCACTAAATGAGTAACATGATCCAAATATCACAAAAACTATAAGTAAAGTCAATTACCAAAGTATCTCGATATGCTTCCTTTCTAGAATCGGAGACGATTATATAGAAATAAGTGTTTCCTCAAATAATAAATTTCTCAGGACGATATCAAATTTATATGTTAAAATAATCATAATTATTGATACGACATACTTCATTTATTAACCAAATAATAAGTATAAGAGCTAATAAAAATAGCAACATCAACTTAAAAGATTAAAAATTTCTTAAAATTTAAAATTAATAAAATAATTATACATCGATAAAAATGACATTGTTTAACAAATTTCTAACTTAATAATTTAATTTTTTAAAAATATTTTTTCAATTCAATGTTTTCATACTGCACGGTATATGTCAAATACCGGGTCTCACCGATATTTTTTTTTGTACCGTGTATTAGGATTGATTTTCAATTTTTTCGGGTCCAATCCTAACAAACTAATTAAATAATTTTTTAAATAAATAAAATGAATTCGGATTGGTACGGAATTCATTATGGATATGAAAACACTGCTTCAATTTGAACGAAAATGGTGAATTTAAAATTTATGATGGATGAAAGAGGCGGTGATAAAATCATAAGCGATGGGGAAATTTATAAAACTATATTCATTTTCAAATTATATTTTCAAAAATATCTTAATTTTTAAATCCTTTCATAATTATATTTTTATTTTTCTTTATTATTTAAATTATGAATAATATATTTTTATAACAAATATAAAACTAATGGTTTTTTTTATAATTTTAAAAAATACATGATTACTTATTTAAAAAATAAATACCATGAAATCAATGTTTTATTATGGGCAAGTACGAGAAAAACTGGAATACATCGGTATTTTAATTGGTACCACCCGAGATCATGTTTGAGAAAGATGAGAATGGACCTGATAAATGGATCGTCTTGTTGACGAGGACGATGTCCAAATATGTACATGCACATGGACAAATGAATGTAGTCATCACTCTGGTTTCCTTATTTCCAACAAGTATCTTCAGACAACATGTCTTTGGGTTCCTTGTAAGAATCGTCCCAGACCAGATCCATCTACGAACAAATAAGAAACAAACAACGCAAAATTCTTCAATGTACCCCTCCAGCAAACCAACTCAAATTACATGGAGTTGGTACAAATATGATATACACTCCTCCCTCGACCCCATCAATCAAAGATTCAAAACCTTGTTAGAAATTTATCTCCTCTTTAACACTGTATATTTTGTTGTTAATTTGTAGGAATCTGAAGAACAATCAACAACACCGAATTTTACGTGGAAACCGGAATGACCGAATGAAAACCACGGGACCTATATCCAGGTCCAATTCACTATAACCAATGTTACACTTTTCAGAGATATACGATGTACAATTCATTAACATGAAGATGAACTAGGTATAAAACCTTCACAGTCTCTGCTGATATAACATTCCATCTCAGGTGATGTTTTTCTTCTTCTCTTCACGAATTGTTACTTGCTCAATCCCTTTCTTTTTCTCTGTGTATCCTTACAGGAATGAACCTTCCATTTATGAGAATCGATTGCAACTGCTCCTTGCAACTTATTTGTCTCATCCGATTTACAGTTTTCTTCAGTAACTGACTATATTGATATATTGGGCTTCAGTATGACAATTTGGGCCGACTTAATTTTCCTTCTCCCACGGTCCAGGGACTTGATCTGTGTTTTGTGGGCTAGAACTTATTTCATGCTAATTGTTAGCCATGAACCAACAATTGCCCCCTCCAGTCCATTGAACGCATATCTAGGGTTCCTCGTCGCTAAGGCGATTTGAGACCTGCTCTTGATGAGCAGAGTTGTAGCTTTGACGTAGTGACAATCTTCGTCAAGAAATCAGCAGGATTGTCTTCAGTAGGTACTTTTACCAAATCAATCTCCCTGTTACTTATCGCTTCATGTATCCAATGTAACCTTACATCAATGTGTTTTGTACGAGCATGATATGTTGAATTTTTGCTGAGTTCAATCGCACTCTGTGAGTCGCAGTAGAGAGTTTGAGCATTTACCTCCAGCTTCAGTTCATCACTGAGTCGCTTTATCCAGATAAATTCTTTACCTGCTTCTGTAAGTGCCATGTATTCAGCTTCTGTTGAGGAGAGTGCAACACTCTTTTGTAGTCTAGACATCCATGATATGCCCCTGTGTTTAGTATAGATAGGAAACCTGAAGTGGATCTTCTAGTGTCAAAGTCTCCTGCCATGTCTGAGTCTGTATACATCTTAAATTTTAGTTGTTTTTCACCTCCATAGCATAGCTTCGTTTCCTTTGTACCACTCACATATCTTATTATTCTTTTGACAGCTTCCCAGTGCTCCATTCTAGGATTTACTAGGAACCTACTTACTGCTGACACTGATTGTGCCAAATCCGGTCTAGTGCACACAACCAAATACATCAAACTCCCTACCGCTGAGGAGTAAGGTATGTTAAACATTTCATGATGTTCTTTATCTGTTTTTGGTTCATTGTCTTTGCTTAGACATGAAACATTTGTCATGGGTGATATTATTGGTTTTGCGTTTTCCATGTTGAATCTTCTAACAATATATCTGCATATTTTCCTTGCGATAGAGCTATTTTCCTTTGAGCTCTATCTCTTAAAACTTCGATTCCCAAAATTCTTTTAACTGGTCCTAGATCTTTCATCTCAAAACAGCTGCTAGTCTTTCTTTTAATCTGCCAATTTCTTCTTTACTTAGGCTAGCAATGATCATATCATAAACATAGAGTAAAAGGATAATAAAATCCTTGCATCCTTGATTTCTATAATATACACAATTATCACTTCCAGATTTTCTGAACGCAAGTTTGGACATAAACATGTCAAACTTCTTGTTCCACATTCTGGGAGTCTGCTTCAGACCATATAGACTCCTTTTAAGCTTGTACACCATGTTTTCACTTCATTTCTTGACAAATCCTTCAGGTTGTTTCATAAATATTTCTTCCTCAAGTTCCCCATTCAAAAATGTTGTTTTTACATCTAGTTGTTCAACTTATAGATCTAATAATGCAGCAACTGCTAACACAATCCTTATTGAAGTAAGTTTGACCACGAGAGAGAATATTTCTCCAAAATCTATTCCTTTCTTTTGAGTGAATCCCTTTGCTAATAATCTTGCTTTATATCTTGTAGAACCATCCATCTCTAATTTCAGTTTGTAGATCCATTTGTTTTCTAGCGTCTTTCTGTTTTGAGGCAGATTTACTAACTCAAAAATGTCATTCTTTTTCAATGAATCTATTTCTTCCACCATTGCTTTCTACCATAACTTACTATCTTTATGATTTATAGTTTCCTGAAAATTCTCAGGTTCTCCATTTTCTGTAATCATGACATAATCAGAACTAGGATATCTGCTAGATGTAATTCTAATTCTTTGTGATCTCATTCTCTGAATATTTCTTGTTTCTTCAGGATCATCCTCTGGTTCTGAGGTCTGCTGTTGCTCAGGTGAATTTTCAGATCCATTAGTTTGTGTTTCTGCATCATTTCTGTTTCCATATATGGGTAGATGAACTGGGATAGGAAAATCAATTTCTTCATTTTTTTGCTTTTCCCATGATTCTGCAAAATCTGCTATATCATTAATGGTCTTGTTTTCTAAGAAGGTAACATCCCTTGACCTTGTTATCTTATTTGTGTCTGGACTCCAAATTTTGTATCCAAACTCCTTGTCACCATAGCCTAGAAATATCCCTTCCGTAGCATGATCATCTAGTTTCTTTCTTCCCTCTTTAGGCACATGATTTAGTACTTTGCAACCAAATACTCTTAAGTGCTTATAACTAGGAGATTTCCCTGACCATTTCCACTCTGGTATTTCAAAATTTAGAGCTGAGGTTGGAGATCTGTTAATCAGGTAGCATGCTGTCATCAAAGCTTCAGCCCAAAAGCCCTTAGGGAGATGTGATGATTTCAGCATGCATCTAACTCTGTCTAGCAACGTTCTGTTCATTCTTTCCACTGTACCATTATGTTGTGGGGTACCGGGGACAGTTACTTCATGTGTGATTCCCTGATTTCTAAGATATGTTTCAATTTCATTCGATGTGAACTCACCTCCATTGTCAGACCTGAAACATTTTAATTTAATTCCACGTTCTCTTTCTACTGTTGGGAGCCAAACTTTCAGATGATCAGTCACCTCATCCTTAGTTCTCATTGGATAAACCCAACATTTCCTTGTAGCATCGTCTATGAATGATACAAAATACCTCTTTCCTCTTAGTGATTCAATGTCAATACTGCACACATATGAAAATACTAGTTTAAGGGGATTCTCTTTATTTTTCAAGGTTGTTTTGAATGTGTTTCTTCCCAAACTCACAGGTTTCACACATATCCTTTAGAGATATGTCCTAGCCTTTTGTGCCATATTTCATAGTCTACTTGTATCTTAACTGCCTGAAGACTGCGTGTTCAATTTTAGGCTGGTTTTGTAGAGATTATTTGTTGAAGAACCTTTTGCTATGATCAATGATCTTTTAAGCAGTTTCCATAGTCCATTTGATATAATACTTGTATATCCATCTTGATCTAATGCACAAAGAGAGAGTAGATTTAGTCTCAATTTAGGAATATGTTTTACCCCTTTTAGTGTCATACTGATTCCTTGGTCAGTTTCAATTTGAACATCCCCTCACCCTCAATTTCAGCACTGGAGTCTGTCCCCATTTTGACATTCCCAAACATTCCAGCAATATAAGTAGAGAAAACTTCTTTACTGGGGGTAGCATGACATGATGCTCCAGAATCCACAATTCATTATGTCAGTTCTTCATTTCCCATTCTATGTTCTTCTTCAGAAGCTAGAAATAAGATTTCTTCTTCCGATGTAGCAGCATTATTTTCACTTGTGTTAGGGGCATTCTGCTTTGTTCTCAACCAGAAGTAACATTCATTTTTCAAATGTCCAGCTTTCTTACAATGAAAGCATGTATTGGTTTCATTTTTGTCATTGTGTCCACCTTGTGTTTTTCTTTCTTGTGACCAGTTATCATTTGATTTTTCCTTTGATTTTCCTCTCCTTTGATTTGAGAATCTTTGCTTCGATCTTCCTCTATTTTCTGTAGAATATGCAACTGTATCTTTATAGAATTCTGAGGTTTTATAATCTTTCCTTCTCAATTCCTCATTGATTAATTGCCCTTTAATGTCCTATAATTTATGTCCTTTAGGAGCAATACCGTGAAGTAACATTACCAAAGGTTGCCATGAAGGAGGGAAAGAGTAGAGAAGTAACAGACACGTCAGTTTCTCTTCTAGTTTGAAATAAGCAATTATCACAAGACTGGTGACTTCCAACCATTTACCGATATAATCAGTCATACACATTTCATCTTTGTATCTCATCCCCAAGAGCCTATGCAGTAATGACCCTTGACTTTGTGTAGATTTTGATTCAAACGTTTTTTCCAATTTCTGCCACAATTGTTTTGCATCTGTTTCAGTGCTGACATGATAATACTGAGAAGAGTCTATCCATTGTCTTATGAATCCCAAGGTTTGTTTGTGCATTTTCTTCCATAATTCGGCTGTATATTCTGCAGGTCTTTGATCCCCAAATTCGACAGGATCATACATCATTCTGCAATTGAGTAAGTCTTCCATCCTATTCTTCCATTCCAAATAATTATTGGATGTTAATCGAATCATGACATATGAATCATTTGCCATGTTTTCTTGGTTTCTCGGTTGAAAAATATTCTTTACCGCAAGCTGTTCCTCCTTTTTATTTACTGATTTTTCTTCTTCAGATTCACTGGAATCGACTTGCATTGGCCACCACTTTGTTAGGAATTTACCTCCTCTTTAACACTGTATATTTTGATTGTGTTGTTAATTTGTAGGAATCTGAAGAACAATCAACAACACCGAATTTTACGTGGAAACCGGAATGACCGGATGAAAACCACGAGACCTATATCCAGGTCCAATTCACTATAACCAAGGTTACACTTTTCAGAGATATACGATGTACAATTCATTAACGTGAAGATAAACTAGGCATAAAACCTTCACAGTCTCGGCTGCTGTAACATTTCATCTCAGGTGATGTTTTTCTTCTTCTTTTTACGAATTGTTACTTCTTGAATCCCTTTCTTTTTTCTGTGTGTCTCCTTACATGAATGATACCTTCCATTTATGAGAACCGATTGCAAGTGCTCCTTGCAACTTCTTTGTCTCATCCGATTTACAGTTTTCTTCGATAACTGACTATACTGAAATATTGGGCTTCAGTATGACAATTGGGCCGACTTAATTTTCCTTCTCCCACAGCCCAGGGACTTGATCTGTGTTTTGTGGGCTGGAACTTATTTCATGCTAATTGTTAGCCATGAACCAACAAGTTATTTACTATAGTCTATATTTCTTTTTATAAAGCAATCCATACCACATTAATTGAATGTGGGACAATTTCATTATTTCAACATAACCCCTCACGTCTAATCACATGAAAAATTGCACTTGACAATTAAAATCAGTGGATCATCAACTTATCTATTTCATTAAGTTGGACTAATCCGATAAGATCACTTAGGATTTTTCGAACCCACTATGATACTATATTAAGATTCTTGAGTTGAATCAAATACATGGGGAGTGTGCACAAATATGACGTGAAAAGACTATAATGTAAAAGAGTTGAGGTCCATATTACCTCTTATAAACCAACTTACACCACATTCAATTTTCTATCAACGCCGCAGGCATCGAGGACGTGCTGAAGCCTTAAATCTGAAAATATGAGCAAAAGAAGTTACCGTACAAGTAGAAACCTCACAGTGATAATTTGGACTAACTATTCCAAGCCTAACAGAAGAAAATATCATGAAGAAGAGAAGGCTAAATGGCCAATTGCTATCACAATGCACAAACGTAAATAGAAAATACAACTTCAGGAGGGAAAGAGGCATCTTACTTATTTGCCTGCCCTGCTAAGTGCCTAACGCTGTAAATGTTGTAAAAAACGATCACTTTTTTCACTAATGAATTTGGTAGCTTTTGGACATGGTTTCAAGAATTCGAAACACATTTGCAAGTTCTTCACATATACATCACGCATAAGAAATGAATACCTCTCTTGATTTCCTTTTCTCTATTACCGTACACCAAGGCCTCCAAATAGAAGCAAAAATCTTGAAGAAAAACCAACTTTTTCTTATTTCACACTTTGAAGAGTTGGCTTCCAAGAGTAACTGTTGTGGTTCCTTCTCCTATAACCGTTGTCCCTGGAAATCTTGTGCATTTTTGCATTAACCTTAAGATATCCCTCATTCCTTCATCTCTGAGGTGGTTTTGCACCTGTTTTCATATATCTTTAGATCCATCAGGTTTGAAATGGTAAAGAGATATGAAAGATGTACCCATTGAGGAATGGTGTCATTTGAATGAAATGCATTGTCATCTTTTAACTCTTCTCCAGAAGTAATAATCCGAAGGTGTAAATATCATTCGATTCTCGACCCAACCTTGTTTGCAACTGGTTTTTAGGGGAAGAATTAACAAGAGCGAATTTACTCTGGATCCTTGAAAGCGTTGAAGGAACTGGAAGCAGATGAAGATGCATCATTCATTTTGGCAATGGAGTTTGAAGAGAATGTAAATGGCTTAAACCTGTCAAATGGCATAAACGAGAGTTAAAATCACATCGAATTAACTGTTGAAACATATTTTGAAGATAAGTATTAACACCTCTAGCAGCATCAACTTTATTCCTTCGGATTTGATTGGTTTATGAGAGAGAAGGTGAACGTTAGTAAATGACTTATTCAAGTATTTGAATTTCCGATTCAAGAGCTGCAGAGGGATTTGAAGATCCTGTTTCCGATTCTTTGCTACAGAATTTCCTAAACCAGAACATGAAAAACCACACTAAAAAGTGATAATGCCTNAGAAGGCTTACATAGGTTGCTTTCCTGGAAGCTTGAACAAGAGAGACTCTAGGCCATCAAGCTTGGTTCCCAGTATAGTTATTTTCCTCCTTATAGCAGATGAATGTCTCTGCGCTTCTGGGCCAGTTGCTTGCGAAGAACTTTTTTCAGTTATCATACCACTTATATCATCTGCAAGTTTGACTGCTTCATTGTACTCCTTTACCCATGAGTCTGATGAAGCTACCATCTTCTGATAAATATACAATTTCACAATCACCATAGTTATCAAGAACAAAACCCAATAAACATTGAAGCAAATTCTCAGCAATGCAAGTGCATATTGCATATTAATTGAAGTTCTTATTGCAATATAAGAAATACAAATACCTATTAATAAATCTAAAGTTTTCGATTTATTGACTTTTCTAATCAATCAACAGAATTTTTAAGATCCAAGCGTCAATCAAGATATAGCAAGATCTGAAATGCACAAAAAGAAACATTCCATGTCGGTAGCCGCTTGTATGCGAATGATCATATAATTTAACAAACAAACCCTAAGTCGGTAGGCTGATAATAGAATTTATACCGTTAAATTGACGACGTAATCACCTTAATTGAGCAGAGATTTCTTGAGACTCGTCTCAGAGACGATTGGCACAAGAAGTACCACGGCTAAACTCGCCGGTGGAATCCGATCAGGATGACAGACCCCCAATTTTGTTTTTGCTTGCTTTAAGGCGTAATAACTTTTAATTGTAACGTTCAAAGTTCAAATTCTCGTTTTTATTGTTGGAAGAACAATTAAATTTGAGAAAAGGGCAAAATTTTCACTATTGTTTTAAAATTTATATTTAATCTTCAAAATTAAATCAAATAAAATAGATCCACATATTTTATACGAATTGACAAAATTGACCCCATAATTTTTAAAAATAGATAAAATTGGTCCATCTCAACCCTAAACACGTTAACTTCATCGTTTTCGAACTTCACTGGCCTCTTCTATTGTTTCGTTGAAGGTCGCCGCGATAAATTTGATCAGAACTCTTGTTAGTATTGTTAAATTTCTAGAGTCTGATAGAAATTATGATGAGAGTGTCTGTGGATACGACGTATAAGAGGGGGAGACCACAATGTAAAAGACTTGAACAAGTCATTTACTATGGTCTATATTTCCTCTTATATATCAATCCAATGCAATTTGATTTTCCAATGTGGGACAATTATACAATTTCAACACACCCTCAAGTCCAATCACCTGACAAGTTGTACTTGACAATTCAAATCGGTGGATTACCAATAGATCAATTTCATTAAACTTGACTAACCCTCGACAAGGTCACTCAGGATTTTTCGGAACCCTCTCCGATACCATGTTAAATTTCTATAGTCTGACCGAAATTATAACTGGAGTGTGTGTGGATACGACGTATAAGGGGAGGATACCATAATATAAAATACTTGAACAAATCATTTACTATGGTCCACTTTCCCCCTTAGTAATGTAAAAGACTTGAACAAATCAATTTATATAGTAAATGACTTGTTCAAGTCTTTTACGGTGTGATCTTCTCTCTCTTATACGTTATATCCGAGCACACTCCCCACGTAAATTGACCAAACTCTAGAAATTTAACATGGTATCGGAATGGGTTCGAAAAATCATAAGTGACCTTGCCGACGGTTAGTCTGGCTTGATGAAATTGATCGATTTATAATCTACCAATTTGAATTGTCAAGTCCAACTTATCAGGTAGTTGGACTTGAGCGGAGTATTGAAATATTGTCAATTGTCCTACATCGGAAAATAAAAGTGGGGCGGATTGGTTTATAAGAGGGAATATGAACCATAGTAAATTACTTGTTCAAGTCTTTTACGGTGTGGTCTCCTCTCTCTTATACGTTATATCCGAACACACTCTCCACTTAAATTGACCTGACTCTGAAAATGTAACAAGTATTTTGGTAATTTGGGTGGAAATGGTCTAAACTAAAACCCTAACAAGGTTTACGGCAATGGCACAGATAATACTTTGGGGACAGGAAGGCTGGGTTTTCCTCATGGATTTTCTTCTAGTAACGCCTTGGCTAGTCAAAAAGGTGGTTTTGATAGAAGGTACGTTAAGTGCTCAGATCAAATAAGATTCAATGGCTATAGTAATGGGGGAATCTCTCAATTTCATTACAATTTTGGTTGAAACTGTTGTTGTTTTGAGCTGTAGATTTGTGTACAGAGAGTTAATGGAACAGGTGCGTGAAGGGGGCGGCCATGTGTAAGAAAATAAGCTTCATTCAACAACCACACAACAGTAGGGTTCCTACACGTGATTTATATAGTGGGGATACCACTCACACGTGCTCATTTAAACATAATAAAAGTGAATTAACGTTTATGCATAACAAAAGTCATTTCTTCATTTTTGCTTTCAGGTCATCTGCGCTGCATCTGCTTTAGGGGAGAAACCTCCGTCTTGGCTTCAACACTCCCCCCCACCGGCGGAGGGTGAAATCCTTTGGAAGTCTTCCATGGAGATGATGCCGATCTTCTTCCTAAGGTACTCAAAAATATTTCTTCCTAGGGTTTTAGTGAATATGTCTGCAGCTTGTTTCTGGAAGCAAATATAGTCTAATTTGATCTCACATGTGTTTACTGCTTCCCTTAGGGCATGATATTTCACCTTTATGTGTTTAGCTTTGCCAAAATGTGTCGGGTCCTTTCCAATCGCAATTGCATCTTGATTGTCCAGTAAGAGTAGGGTAGGTTCAGTCTGCGAGAACCCAATGTCATTTAAGACTTGTCTAAGCCAAGCACTGTGATTTGCAGCAAAGGCAGCAGAGATGTATTCAGCCTAGGCAGTAGACTGGGCCACAACTTCTTGTTTTTTTAACACCATGTAAAAGGGCAACCATTTAAGTAGAAAATGAAACCTGAAGTACTTTTTGCATCATGAGAATTCGCGTAATCACTGTCAGCATATCCATATAATATCATAGAGTTCTTGTTTGATGAGTATGGTAGTAGTAGACCATAGTTCAATGTGCCTTTGAGATACCGCATTACTCTTTTAGCCATGAGCCAATGTGAAGTCTTGGGCTGGTGCATATGGCGAGATAGAAAGTTCACAATGAAGTTGATGTCTGGTCTGGTATTTGATAAGTACAATAAGCTTTCAATAAGTCCCCTGTATAGTTGTGTATCCACATCTTTATCATTTTCTGAACCTTGCATGTGTAATTGTTGTTCAGCGGGATTTCTAACAGGATTTGCATCTTGCATACCATATTTCTCCAGCATTTCCAAAGTGTATTTTTGTTGAGAGATCATAATTCCCACCCCCGATTTTCGTATGATTTCCATTCCGAGAAAGTAGGACGTTTCACCTAAATCTGACATTTCATAAGTCTCGGACATAGCTCTTTTGAAATCTGAAATAAGATCTGGTTGGCTAGCTGTAATTAGCAAGTCATCCACGTAGAGTGAGACCAAAGCAAGTTCTCCTTGTTCTGAATGCTTGATAAATACTGAGTGATTAGCCACAGATCTCTTGAAACCGAGACTTGCTAACGTGTTGTTTATTTTTTCATTCCAAGCTCTTGGAGCTTGTTTTAATCCATAAAGAGCTTTCCTTAATTTGTAAACCTTTGTTTCTTCTCCAGGTAATTCAAAACCCTCGGGTTGGTGAACAAAAATTTCTTCTTCACGGTTTCCATGGAGAAAAGCAGTCTTCACGTCCATACGGTGAGTTTTCCACCCTTGAGTTGCTGCTATAGAGAATATCAGTTTAATAGAGTCGAGTCTTGCCACTGGAGCAAAAACCTCATTGTAGTTTAGGCCATTAATAAAGTCTTATTTTTTTATAGAGTTCAATTCTTCCTTCATAGCTAAGATCCACTTGTCATGTTGAGAGGCTTCAAGAAAGGTTTTTGGATCGCATACACCAAGACATATGTCACTGTTGTCAGAAATGGATGTGGTCTTTGCATATATATCAGCCAATCTAACCATCTTGGGATGTGCCTTTTCTATCCCAATTTCCGGACTGTTTTGTGGAGTAGGGTGTGAATCACCATACTCAGAGGAACCATAGCCAGTGTTCACATCTTGCTCAGCTTCATATTCAAATTCTGATGTTTGGTTTTCTTCAGTGTTTTCAAGTGTTGTTTCAGGTTCTGATATATTTGATGTTTCATTTTCTGCAGTTTGGTGTTCATGTTGTCTTTGGATTTCTTCGATTTCAATTTCAACAGTCTCAGAGTCTGGTGGATATTCATCAATGAGATTGAGTCTCCTGCCAATATCTAAAGCATCTTCAGATCTCTCCAACACCTAATTTCCTGCACAATAACAAGTAGAATTTTTAATTTTGTGGTATTTCCAGTCCCATTCTTTTCCTTCTTCAAATTCAACATCCCGACTTATCACAATATTTTTTTGTTTGAGGATCCATGATTCGATATCCTTTTATACATGTACAGTAGCCCATGAAAATACCAATTTTGCTTTTTTCATCTAACTTTGTGCGTTTTGTTTCAGGTATCAACACATGACAAACACTCCCAAAAATTCTAAGGTGTTTTACTGATATTTTCGTTTCGTGTCATAGTTCATATGTTGATTTTCCTTTTAGAGCTCTAGAGGGCAATATATTCAACAGATACACAGCAGTGGATGAAACTTCTGCCCATGTTTCTTTTGGTAGGCCCTTTTCATAAATCAAACACCTTGTCATTTCGATTATTGTTCTATTTTTCCTTTCACTAACTCCATTTTGTTGAGGTGTATAAGGGGTAGTATATTGGTGGATTATTCCATCATTTTTACAGAATTCCTCAAGTACTTTCGATATAAATTCCCCCCCATTATCATATTTGAGTCTTTTGATTTTATTTCTAGATTGACATTCAACCATTGCTTTGAAGTTCTTGAAGATTCTGAAGGTTTCAAATTTGCACTTCAAGAAATAGATCCAACAAAATCTGTTGAAGTCATCTATGAAGATAATAAAGTAAGAACTACCACTCCATGATTTTTCTTTAATTGATTCACATAAATCTGTGTGAACTAAGTCTAGCTTGTTCAAAGATCTCTGAGTGCTGATAGGAAATGGTTTTCTGATTTGTTTTCCTTTTTGACATGTAGTGCAAGTATTATTCATCAAATGAAGATTTGGAAAGTCTAAAACCATACCGTTCTTTTGCATAATCTTGAGATTTTTGATTCCATAGTGTCCAAGTCTTTTGTGCCATTTTTGTGTCTCCTCCAGCATTGTATAACTGACTTCCATATCTGCAGAATTCAAAGTTAACAAGTTGTTATCCCACATTTCAGAGATAATATAGGTGTTTCATATCGGTTCTTCAATTTTGCACTTGAGTCCATCAAAAAACAGATTGAAATTGTGTCCTAGGAGTTGTCCAAGGCTGATAAGACTCTGTTTGAGTTCAGGGACGAACATGACTTCACTTATTTGAATCAATCTTTGATTTCCTTTGAGTGAAATAGACTCAATTCCTTCAATTTAAGCTATGTGACCCGTGGCTGATTTTACTGATTTTCTATCCGTGGTTGCCAAGGTGTTAAATAGATGTTTATCCTTGCACATGTGTTTTGAGCACCCGCTATCTAAAATCCAGTTTGAGTCCATGTCAAAGCACGTCAATAAGCTAATCTCAAAGTCACACATATCTCCAAAGATTGATACTTCAGTTGTGTTTGCTTGTTCTGATGCAATTCTTTTTGTAGGGCATATTTTTTCAATGTGTCCAAGATTTCCGCAGTATGAGCACTTATTGTCTGGCCTCCACCAGCACACCTCGGCTCTATGATTTGTCTTTGAGCAATGTGGGCAGATTGTATTTTGATCATGTTTTTCCTTCCATGTAGAGTTTTGCTGATGTTGTATAGGTATATATGGCTGGTGAGATATGTTTTGTCCTCTGTTCATGGTCATAACTGCAACTTCAAGTGAGTCTTGGTTTGCCAAGGCAATTTCGTTCTTGGGTAAACTTTCTTCAATTTCCGGTAAGCGAATGGACATTCGTTTTTCTGAGGATTGTAGACTGCTAATGAACTCCATAAAAGTAATTTTTTCTCCTTTCAGGCCAAATAACTTCTTCAATTTTTCGCACTCTTCCATCGCCGATAGTTTGGGTTCAAACTTGGTTGGTAAGCTCATGGTAGCCTTTTCGATTACCTTTTCATCTAAGAGATCTCCTCCAAGTGTTCTAATTTCATTCACCATTTTAATTGTTCTATCGTAGTAGTCTTGGAGAGATTATTTGTTGCTCATTCGATTTGTTTCGAAGTCCGTCATCTTGTTTCGAATGTGTATCTTTCTTATCTGATCCCCTCCTTCGTAGAGTTCTTTTAGTTGGTCCCAAATCGCTTTTGGAGTGAGGCAACTAGCTATTTTTTCGAACATAGTGTCGGTCATGGCATCATGTAATATGGTCATTACTTTGTACTTGAGTATGTCATATTCTTCTTTTTGTTTCTTCTCTACTTCGGTTGGTGTTTCAGATACTGTTTCTATTGTTTCACTTAAGATTACTTGCCATAATCCTTTTGACTTGAGGATGGTGGTAAGCTTTATTGTCCATGTGAAATAGTTTGTGCCTTCCATCAGTGGTGGTGCTTGAGCCACCCTACTGTTCGCCATTTTGATTCTTTTCAAAGCTTGCAGGTTCCAGGACAGAGTGAGGGTACCTCAGTTGGAAGCTCCGATACCATGTTGTTGTTTTGAGCTGTAGAGTTGTGTACAGAGAGTTAATGGAACAGGGGAGTGAAGGGGGCGGCCATGTGTAAGAAAATAAGCTTCATTCAACAATCACACAACAGTAGGGTTCCTACACGTGATTTATATAGTGGGGATACCACTCACACATGCTCATTTAAACATAATAAAAGTGAATTAACGTTTATGCATAACAAAAGTCATTTCTTCATTTTTGCTTTCAGGTCATCTGCGCTGCATCTTCTTTAGGGGAGAAACATCCGTCTTGGCTTCAACAGAAACAACATACCTTGGCAAAACACACCTAATTGTAATGCTACGAACTACCAGAAAAGTTCTAGCAAATATTTTAGCTATGGATTTAATGGTATCAATTAGAGAGCAGGGAAACTTTAATTTGCTATCAATTAGAGATCTCATCCAGATCACGAACAAATATATGCATTATTGAGGTGTTTGAAGCAGTAGGTGAAAGATGTCGGTACATACATGAGACCAAGTTCGTGCTCCATGACCGAGCGCTGGATCACGGTATTGGACATTACGACTTTTGCAAAAACATTCATAGTGCAATCCAAGACCACCGGAAACCCAAGACGCTATTGTACTAAGAGAGGGTAGCAGTTCGAAACTTTGACAATTTGTGTTTCACTTTATCCTAATTCTAGATCGAACAATCTTAAATTTGGGAACTTTAGTTGTCGTGTTTAGGTGAAATCTACAAGACATGAAACCTAAATCCTTTTTTGAGTTTGTTCTTGTGGATTAACATTAGTTACATGATTGTTGAGTTTGTGTTTAGATTTATAAGTAACAATGTTGGTGTTTTTGTTGATTTGTGGATATAGAGGTGGGTAGGGGTCCGATCCAACGGGTTATGAGTTCAATCTATTCAACCCGTCAATCCGTACGTATTGATATGATGGGTTGAGAAATTTTCTTGACTTGTCAATGGATTGAGAATGCGGCTCAACCCGTCAATGAGTTACATAACCTAAGCTAAAACGTAAACTAAAAAACCATAATTTAAATCTTAAATTTTTTTTGACACATTTCAACCTGCTGACCTATACGGGTTGAATTTTGTGGCTCGACCCGTAAACTAATATTTGACGTGCCAACCCACGGGTTGGACCATGCCTACCCCTAGTTGAACCGTAGTCTAATGTATTATCCAATATGGATTCCTCTTCGGAATCATGGACCACAACCCGATACTCCAAAATTGAGGCAGTGTATGGGGTACTAATAGATGTATCATCCTCGTCCCGGAGCAACTTATCCAATTTAGGTCACACTAACTCATGTTTGTTATCATGGAATGCAACTATTGATCCGAAACATTAATGTGTTTGGGGTTTGCTTGGATTTCAGGTTTTTCGAGGTCCGATCGTAAACAAAAAATTAATTTTTTATATAAATTTTACATTGAGGTATTCACTAGTATACGACTTGTACATGTCATACTGTTTCCGATCGGTACAAATTTCCGAACATTGCATGAAACGATGAAACTTGCAAAGTTTTCATAAATTTGGGAACTAAATTTGTCATATATAGATTAAAGGACAAAAATAGACACAAATTCCAAAATTTAGAGACTAAATTTACCATAAATAACTTGTAGGACCAAAATCACCACAAATTCCAAAGTTTGGGGGCTACTAACGTCGTTAAGGACCAAATTTACCAAAATTATGAAATTACGATGACAAAATCAACCATAATCAAAGTCCAGAGACTTCAATTGCCACAATTACAAACTTCGGGGACCAAATTTGTCACATACAAACAACATTGATAACAATTTGTCAAAAGTAGAAAAATATGAAAACTGATTTTATCACACATAAAGTTTAGCAACCTAATTTGCCACAATTGCAAAATAGGATGACTAAAATTTCCAAAATTTAAAAATTACGAGAACCAAATTTGCAATCGCCCTTATAATAATATTTGTACATATTCTACACAAATATCTACAATAATTTAATAATTTAAATGAGAAGACCTTCATCCTATTGGCCAAACAATAGGCATCTAAGTATCACACGTGTATTAGTTAATATTTGTCAAGTTTGTTAATGTCAAACACATTATTAATAATTAATCTCAAAACTATATTATAAAATAATTATTTTTCTAGATCTATTAAGCTTTGAAATAATCGAAAATTATTCATTCTCAACACATCATTATGTCAATAATACTAATTTTGATTCTCAAACTTTATATAATTTTCACATTTACTTAAACAAATCGATTAAGTCAAACAATAATAATATGGCAATAAGATTTGTTTGAAAGTACGCAAATAAGTTTTGTTTGAAAATTTATAAAAAGTTGACTCTTGATATTCAAGAATTATGCATAAAATATAAAATATTAACAAGTTCGATAGAGTGCCAATAATAAACGATATTAGAAACTTGAGATGTCTTATATGTATTTAATTGAAGTTTGAGGGCTACAAATGTATATTTTTGCTCAAAAAATATATCATAATTTTAATTTCGGAACTTAGAGTTTATGCTCATAATACCGCCAATAAATTGGGGTGATGTAGGCAAAAGTCACCCACTTTGTATCTTATACAAAAAATAGTATGTGGGGTAGGTGTGTGATCTAACTCTATAAATATATGCACATGCCATCTAGTAAAAGAGAAATTGAAAATGATGAACCAAAAATGCCTTTCTATCTCTCTTGTTCAAGCAACAATCCTTCCATCTCCCAAGTTCATCAAACCCTCGAATCTCCACTCGCGATCAAGGTAACACGAAAACGACGTTTTTATATGATAATCGAACTCGTAATCATCGCATTTTTCTAACAATTTTGTTTTAATGGTTTTTTTTCAGACAATTCAAGACTGTAATGATGAACAATACTCAACAAATCACACACTCAATTCCTCTTGAAAAGCTTGAAATCTTCAAATCTCTTGAAACTTGGGCTGAAAGTAACGTTCTAATTCATCTTAAACCAGTTGAAAAATGCTGGCAGGCGCAAGATTTCTTACCCGATCCATGTAACGATGAGTTTTACGACGAAATAAAAGAGTTAAGAGGGAGAATTAGTGAGATTCCAGATGAGTATTTTGTTGTTCTTGTTGGTGATATGATTACAGAAGAAGCTCTTCCTACTTATCAAACGATGCTTAATACTTTAGACGGGGTTAGAGATGNACTCAATTCGTAACGCAATCAGGATTTTGGTCCACATTCTTAAGGTATGATTCCGTTGTTTTCACAAAAGCAGTAGAATATATAGATATAGATGCATATCTAAATCATATAAAAACGTAAATATTTAACAATATATATTACATATTATATTTATATATATATATAATTTAATTGTTTAAAATGATTATTGCTTGTATTGACTGCTATATTCTTCTTTTTATTATTTTTATTAAAAAGAGAGATTTAAGAAAATATTTCTTTAATAATTAAAATACTATTGATAAAAGTATAATTCATTTACTTATCATAATCTATTTTAAAATTATATATTTAACCTAATTCATAATCTATATATGGTACATTATGTTCTGTTAAAAAAAAAATATATATATACATGATACATTATGTACCAAGAATATGTGGGGGTATTAATAAGATGTTAATTAAATATCTAATTTAAAACCATAAAAATTATACTAGTGGTATATTCTTCAATATATGTGTTTTAGTTCATTTTTAGGGTACCAATAGTCGGGTTCTTATCACAATCGCTCATAGTTCGATTTGGCCTCTAATGGTGTTTGCGAACAATATATTGATAGTAGAAATCTATCAATTGTCAACATCTTCGGTTGAAATCAAAGAATTAATTCTAAATTCACGTAAATTTTCTATATTTAAATATTTAGATTAAATGTTTTTATTTTGAGTATAGAATGATTATAAATACACTTTCATATAATCACACAATGTAAATTAATACAAGATATCTATAATAATCATTCTCTTTTTTCATCGGGTTAAATTTCATCTGTAGAAACTTTTGATTAGTCATTCTCTGTTTCTCATTTCCCACGTTTCTACGTTGTAATGTTTCATGTTTCCAAATTGTAGTATGTTCCAAATATGGAACCAATGTTTTAAAAATCGATATCGATCGGTATACCACACAAGTTCATGGCATAGGTATATCGAACATGTACTGAAATAATAAATTAAATTATTAATCTTGAGAAAATACACAATTATTTAATTATTCTCAATTTATGTTGTTTATAATTCGAAAAATTAAGAATAAAAAAATTCTAAAAATTTATTATATTTTTTTTCTTAAATTAAACAAATAATATCCGAGTTACCAGCTAAAAACTAGTACCAAAATACTGATATGAACAGGTATATTCAAAATTTTCGATGGTATAAGGAAAATTTAAAATAATGTATAGAACCCCGTAAGTCTTTTTTCTATATAAATATTTTATTAACAGAACCACCGTACTTTTTGGGAGACACGTGTCAAGCCCACAGGCAGCCCCGCCTAAACCATCGCTGCACCTAACACTCACATTATTACTGTATATATAAAAACATAGACGGACAATAAGGAATTGTCGATCTAATCAATAATGGCTTCCCAGCAGATGAGAAGAGATAGTTTATCCATCGTTGAAAAGGATTCCGTCCCCAAAATCACCTCCCATTTCGAAAATCTAACAGAAACCGCAAAAGACCAGCAGAATTCCCCACTCAAACATAACCAAGGAGAAAACCCACCCCCACCGTCACCGTCGCCGTCGCCGTCGCCGTCGCCGTCGCTTGAAGAAACCCAGTCCCAGAAGAATTCGCTGGACGGGAAAGCGATAAAGAGTAGTACTGGAGAAGGATCAGGAGGGAGTTTAATGAATCAGGCAGCTGTGGCTGGATGGGGAGCTGCTCAATATACGATGGAGAAAGTGGCGGAGGCGACGAAGACGTTAGCAGATGTGACTTCGAACGCGGCGGCGTATACCGGAGAGAAGGCGGCGGCTGTAAAGGAAAGAGAGGAAGGCGGCGGTGGGGTTTGGCAGACGATTGAGGAGACATTGGCGGAAATTGGGAGCAGTACGAAGGATATAATTTCTGGAATGGGACAGGCGCAGTACCCTCAATTACAAGCAGATGAATTGAAAGATAAGGAAGGAAAGTGACGTATTTTCTTGATTTTCGATTTTATAGTATACTAAAAATAGGCTAAAATAAATGTTGTTGCATTGTATGAAAATCGACTATAATTTTGGAAATAATTACTTAAAAATACAAAGTAAACAATACAATAATTTTAGGGGTGACTTTGTTGTGAGCTTCCAATTTATGGGATGAATTAATAAATTACAAATATTATGTAATATTTGAGCAAAAATATGTATTTATAGCTCTTCAACATAAATTAAATATATGTAAGACAACTTAAGTTATCAATACCGTTTATATTGACTCTCTAACGATGACGTTGATGTTTTATATTGTTATGCACAATTCCTGAACTTCGATAATCAATTTTGTATGATTTTCAAACTATAAAGGTTTTATTCGCATACTTTTAAACTTTGATGATTAATCATACTAACAGAAAAATATTTCTAAATTTTACGGAAAATCGAGTGCTATAGTATCGATGGTAAAAATAAACGATATTGAAAACTTTAAGTATCATTCTTACAATTTTGTAAGTTATGGTATAATATTTACCTAACTAATAAATTGGAAGCTATTTATACAATTTTCTCTTTCAATATTTTTAATTTGATATGATTTTCTTTTAAATCTTTATTTTCCAATAGTTTTAGACCAATATTTCGACCAATCACATGTATTGAACTATCATTGAAACAACGTCGTTTTACTAGTAAAATACACTCAAATTCCCATTGTACATTACAATGAATAAGCTCGTGACTCACACTCTTTAAATTACTGTTCTCTTCCTTCACCTGTCAGCATCCAATGCTTCTCAAAATCGTGTGTAATCTCTGTATTACTCTCTTAGGATCAGCATAAGATCCAGCTAAATTAATAGCGTGATATTCAAGCCCCTTCCACATCGCTATAAGCTCAAAATGCGGCCTCATATACTCACTACTAATTATCTCTAAAATCACAGCATTCATATTCCCCGAAATCATATGTGTTAAGCCCGCACCATGAGCTCCGATAATCACCGATGCATTCCCGATAGCCGAAACTTGCTCTTTCATTGACATATGAGCCAACATTCCCTTAATAACATTGAGTTTACAAGCCGTATAGTTTGCTCCCCAGTTTCGTATTGATTCGAAAACTTCTTCCTCGTTTCTCAGCCTTGTCTGAACCTTTCCATGGTGACGGGGATGTGCGAGATAGTCTTCTCGTCTCACGAAGAGGATATCGTGGATCGAAGATGGAGGCTTCGGGTTGTATTGTTGATCGACTGGTAGTCCGAATGATAATCTGATCATCTCACCGAACTCTGATAACCGAGATGTCCTTTGATCATCTAGATTTAACCTTTGTTTGCTTGCTGTGGTTCCGTGACAGTTTATACGCTGTGAGAGTCCTTGGAACATAGCTGTTTCGTAGCCTAACGGAACGAGAATCGCATGTCGAAAACAAACCGGACCACTGAAATTCTTTGCGTATCTCAAGCTTGAATACATTGCTTCCCATGTTTCTTCCAACTGTGTCTGAATAAGAGGGAAACAGTAAGAACATTTAAGAAACGGACGTTCGAAAAACTCCATTTTTACAGCTTCATTCGAATGTCGAAAAGCCGAAAATATCAGTTCAAAGCCCACAAAAGAACATTAGCATAATGACACATATCAAAGAAGTAATCCATTCAGAATTTCATTCTTCGACATGATTTTACCTAGGAAAAATTTGTCTAGATATTCCGAACTTTGAATTACCTGACAATGACCATCGACAAAAATGACATGGGGTCGACTAGATAAACCAGTAACTCTCGAAGATACGTACGCGCTGTACCAATCTGTAAATGTGTGAAAAACATTTGCATACTCGTAGCGAGTGACCAATAGTGTTGGTTCTTCAATCCACTGAAAACGAAAACCCAATCACAAGTATCAAAACCAAGAACAATAATATTTTACAGCAAAAGGAGTTCATAATAGCTCACAAAATTCAGCTTATTTTTGTTCTTTCCAAATCGAAGAACCCCGAAAGTCGAATATCAACAAAAGGTACCGAAACTCAATAAGAAAGAATGATTTAAGCTCTTCTACTCCTATCCCAAATCACATTTAAACTCGTATAGAAGTTCACAATGTTGCTAAGCTTGTTCTCTCCTAAAGTTCGGTATATCGATTTTGATTCGAGTTGAGTCATTAAACAACAATCAGAATCAGAATCAATTATTCTTGTTTTCTATTCTCCAAAATGAGAATCAGATTTGAAAGCAATAAAAGCTCAACGAATCACAAGAATGAAGCTGCAAAAAAAGAAACCTCATTGCAAACAAATTCAGTAGTATCAACTTGAAGAATTGATCCAATCAATGAACGCATACTATGCCTCTCAATTCGACCATTTTGCACATAACGATTCAAGAATTCCTCATCAACTAGTTTTTTCCCAAATTTTGATTTGTCTTCAATCTCAATTTCAAATGCCCCATCTTCAAATTTCGGCATTTCTTCATCTTCTCCCCTCCCAATCACACTTTCCAATTTTTCACCTCCTTGAGACATCAAAATTCTCCCTGGAATCATACGAATTCTACCCCCTTCACATATCGAGCTTCGCAAAGTCTCGCTGTAAAAGCATCTAAACCAGCCTCTAGGTCGAGTTTTAGATATGGGTTTTAAAGGGTCGACACATCGAGTGAACCCATTTCCAAAATAAGCTTCACAAGAATGGAAAATTGGTGCTTTCCGATCCAAAGACCATGGGAGGTAAGAAGGCAATATAGGCCATGGTTTGAGCAAAGAGAGTAAATTGATTGGTGGATTTTCAGAAAAGGAACGGGAGATTGAGGGTGATGAGTGGAGATCGTGATCAGTGGAGAAATTTAGGTAGAGAAAAAGGGAATTGAAAATGAAGAGAGTAGCGAGCAAAATTCTGAGCTTTGTGCACTTCAACTTCATCCCCTCCTTCCTAACTCTCTCGGAATTGAGATCCTTTTATCTCTAGTTCAGCAAGACGGCGGCTTTTCAAGCTGACCGTCTTCGAGGCAAGATTTTGAAGAAAACGCCGCTCGATTTCATCACTTCCACAGTCCACACTCTATTCTGACATGTTTAAAACTTCCATTACACTATGTAATAAAAAACCAAGATCTTGTCGATTTATGTTACTTTCACATAATTTTATTAACTCTTATAATTAGGGCGGTTATTCGATCCAAACAAATCGAATTCGTTGTGTTCATATTCGTTCATATCTTTATTCGAACGTGTTCATGTTCGTTCATATTTTATTCGAACGTAAAAATGTGTTCGAACATTGTTCAAATTATTAAGTGAATGTTCATATTCATTCGAATAACTTGTTCGAACATGTTTGTACTATTTGTGTAAATTTCACCAAAAAAAATCACATTTTGCTATTTTACAAACAAAATAACAAAAAATAAATGTATTGAATGAAATAATCAAATAATTATTTTCCACAAAAGACATAATAATACTATATCAAATTTGAAAATATAATAAAATATGGGAACACAAAAGTTTAAAAATTTTTAAACGTTTTGTAAACACAGAAAGTTTTGTAAAAATTTTTAAACTTAAATATTATAATAATATATTATTATAAAAATTAATTAAATAATATATTTATTCACGAACGTTTAAATTTGTTTACAAAAATATTCATGTTCGTTCAAATTATAAACGAACAAAAAATAATGTTAGAACAATGTTCATATTTTTATTCGAACGAGCGAACACGATCACATACGAATCGAACGCATATTGTTCACGAATTATTCGAATAGTGTAATAACCCTACTTATAATAGTTGGAATTATAATAATGAATACGAGATTTTTCTATTGAAAAATATGATTAAAACAAATTCAATATAAGAAGTTAATTTATAAAAAGTATGGTTTGTACTTTGTTGTACCCAAAATTTTAGGTTTATGACAAATTTAGTTAATTTTCAAACATTGGTATTTTAAATTCACAATTTTCGTAAATTTCTCAATTTTAGTTATTAAAAATATATAGATTGAAATATTTATTTGATCATGTATCTAGTTTTGCTATTAAATACTCGTGATTCAACCCGATTATGCAGTATTTCTTCGTTCACTTCATAACTCATTTTTTCCCTATTTTGTGATATTCTACAAGCATTGAGGTGAAAAATCTCGCTTCTATGAAGAATATGACGCACAAGAACCATATGTCCAAGCCTACTTCTTCTTCTTCATCTCGATTACCATCTTCGTCGACTTCATCAAAGTTTATCAAGCTTCCCAAGAGAAGATTTTACTGATTCTCCATCAGTGCGCGTACACATTATATTTGAAAAATGAACATGACTCGTACATTAATACTAGCCAACGACTGCAATTCAGGGATTATTGGCTTGACTATTGTTTAATGTGTTAGATACGCAGCGAAAGTTATGAAATCGAGATATCGACAATGCAAATATGATAAATAAATAGACATCGAAATTTAAAGTGGTTCACCCAAAATAGAGTTAGTCCACAGATCTCATCATAGAAATTTCCGTAATCTAAATAAGTATCTAGAGTAGAAAATCAAAATAAACGGTAAAAAACAACCCAACACTATGACTACCCTT
Organism: Utricularia reniformis; assembly: GCA_009725065.1. Lineage (NCBI taxonomy): Eukaryota > Viridiplantae > Streptophyta > Magnoliopsida > Lamiales > Lentibulariaceae > Utricularia > Utricularia reniformis. Next base: position 983,047 of record RWGZ01000959.1, read on the forward strand.
CAAATATTTTGATATTTTCACGAATATTTAGGAAATATTCATAAATATTACACACTTATAACAAAACATTGAGGAACACGAATTCAAGATTAACAACTTTCTTCTTAAATATCTTCTTTCTTTCTCTCTTAAATATTCGATTGAGATCTTGTGATTGATATATTTGTTTGGGATGATAAATTGAGGTTCAAGTATCCTCAATTTATAGAAATGAGAAGAATATATTTTTCCCTAAAAATCCTCTTAGTGATTAACGATATATATGTAACTTTACTAAGTCTTCGTATCTTTTTTTTATTTATTTTCTACATGTGGGTCACAACATGTGGAGGGAGCAGTACATGCCTTCTTTATATTTGTGGAGGAACCATGATTGTGATAGCACAAGAACTCCATAACTGAACTAAACTAGTTCAAATTTTGTAAATTTACTCGTATTCCCTTTTTCTTAGTGAATTACCTTCATTTACACATTGTTTTTTATTCCCGGGTGAATTCGGTGATTTATTTCGTAACGAGTTGATCCAGTTCAAGCATAAATATTGAAGCCTTTGTGTTATTTATATAATGTATTTAAAGGTATTATTAGAACAAGCATTTTACAGCTTCACTTCCCTGCCATGCATCCAACCAAAAGGAATGCTCTTGCGTTCTTTCGCTCGACTCCGAGCTCTCTCTTCGATTCTTCTAACTTTGCAAACGTAATCTTGAGCTTCCTTTCCCTTCGACGACAATCCAGTTAAATCATTCACTCTCAATTTCTCCACAAAGTAATCGATATTATCCGCATAGTCACTTGCTGTGTAAACTCCGAGTCGTTGAGCAACATATGAGAAATGTCGAAACAGTTCGGAATCATGACCATCATGCATAAACTCTGCTGGCATTATGATTTTCTTCTTCATCATTTTCGCTAATGCGACTACTGTTTCATTCCGATCGATCTCAAATAACATCTCTACTATCTTCGAATACGTAGTTTCATGCCGTTTCTCGTCCGAAGCAATTATCCCGCAAATACGAGCAAGATGAACGTCTTTATAACGAGCATCAAGTCGAGCCGTGTTTCCATGAGATATATGTTGAGTGATGCTGTGATCACACTTCAGGCGCTGATTCTTCCAGGTCAGGTTGAGGATCTCATTCTTGATCTTGAAGAATTGAATAACATCGAAAAAGCATGAAATTCCAGAAAACAGAGACCTTGGAAGATGAGAGGCAGAGAGCATGCTGGAAGTGGAAACTTATCTCTGTGCTTTCGTATTCTTGGCAAGTTTTTGGGAACATCTTCTGGTTCAGCTGCATGTTTCTATTATTATGTAAGTGAGCTATGCTCACATGCCTTTTTTAAGACGCGTTTATTTCTTTAAGACCCAGTGCTGTGGTGAAACTTGATGCAACGAGAGTTTTAGATTGTTTTAGTTGTTGCTCTGTTTTATTCTTAGTTGTGTTCAAATTAATGCCCAAGTTCTGCTACTGCTGTCAATACTCATAACTGCTACGAAAGAACACGGATTTCATATATAATCAAGCCAAGCCATACAAACAAACACCAGACAAAACAATGAAACAAATTTTCTCCTACATACAAAACTCAACTACATCCAATCTCTTCATGGTATCGGAGCTTGTTTTCCTCTACTGAACCATACCTCACGATACTTGTCTTCAATCTGCTGCGTAAAACTCTACCTCAATGGCCTCAAATCGCCCGGCTTCGTCTTCATCTGTTCCCCTCCTCACATCAAGAAATTATCACTACTCGGCTATACGGATGAAACAATCACTGCTTGCTCTGGACTTATGGAATGCAGTCGAAAGCAAGCTTACAGAACCCGCTGCAGAATCATATGAAAGAACAGCATACGCTGAAGCACTCTTGAGACAACACAGAGCCCTTGACACTATATGCAGCGCCATCTCTGAAGATGTGTATATGTCACTAGCAGATTGTACATCTCCATTCGATGCTTGGGAAAAACTAAAGCTCACATATGGTGGGAACGAGCACTCACATGTTGAAGGTAGAGCTTTGTGGAGACAGTTTGACAATATCAAAATGGACACTGCTGAAACAATTCAAGAATTCTCAGAGAAACTTACCAAGATCACCAACAAGCTTAAAATCTGCGGTGAGCAAGTCACTGATAAAAGGCTCGTTAACAAAATCCTTTCCGGCATACCTGAAAGGTTTGATGCTCATATTGTCTCTGTAGAATACACGAAAGAGTTTCAAGACATCACTCCACAAGCACTCTTGAACATGTTGATGAGTGCTGAAACCAAGCTAAACTCTAGAGTACTCGAAGGAAGGGAGCTAGCACTAAGAACTCAGGTGAAAGGGCCATATCCTGCTGCTATAAACAACTCTGAATCAAAAGAAAGATCAGGATCATACCCTCCTTGTGACCACTGCAAGCAAAGAAATCACAAATCCGCTGTGTGCTGGTGGCATCCCTCAAACGTTTGCGCCTACTGCAGACAGCAAGGACACCTTGAAAGAGTCTGTCTGGCAAAAAGAACAGCAAATCAAGCTCAGCCGATTACAACAAACATGGCCACTGAATTAGAGGTTGATTTTGACAACCTTCATCTCATGTTAATGACTAAAACAGAGGCTCTCAACACAAAAAAGGATGCATGGTTATTGGATAGCGGTTGTACGAATCACATGTCAAATGATATCTCTTGTTTCATACGACTTGAAGAGTGCACAAAGTGGATAGAAGTTGCAAATGGACAAATTACAAAGTCGCATCATGTTGGAGATGTTCAAATTCCGGTTGGAAAAGGCATAATCACAATAAGAAATGTCTTCTTGGTATGTGAATGTCCCCATAACTTGCTTAGTTTGGGGCAACTAGCAGATGACGAGAATCTGGAAATTGAATTCAAAGACAAGAAATTCATTATCAAGGATCATCGATCTGGAGTCATCCTAGAGGCCAAAGCAAACAAAAGAACATTCCCTCTTGATTTCTCCACACTAGAACAGCCACTGATGTGCTTAACAGCTAAGGATAACACACTCCTCTGGCACAAACGCTATGGACATTATCATCTTAATGTTATAACGAAACTTCATGATCAGGTACATGATCTACCACCCCTAATTCCTTATTCGATCATATGTGATGTTTGTCAGGAATGAAAAGCAACAAGACAATCCTTTGGAGAAAGAAAGTCAAGAGGACTTCAAAAACTGCATTTGGTGCATTCCGACGTGTGTGGTTATATGAAAGAACCTACTCCAAGTGGAAACAAGTACTTTGTTACCTTTATTGATGACTTGACTAGGTATGTATGGATCTATTTGCTCAAAAGAAAATCGGAAGTTCTGCACTACTTCAAAATGTTCAAACTGATGGCTGAAAATCAAAGTGGTTTCAAAATAAGAATTCTAAGATCCGACAATGGTGGAGAATATGTAGGACAAGATTTTGTGGAAGTATGTAATGCTGAGGGCATCATTCATCAACTTACAGCCCCTTACACCCCGGAGCAAAATGGAATCAGCGAGAGGAAAAATAGAACCTTGCTGGAAATGACAAGATGCCTCATATTCCAAAAGAAATTACCTCAAAAATTCTGGGGGGAAGCCGTCAATACATCGGTCTATTTGATCAACAGAATCGGGACAAAGGCAACAAAAGGAGCAACACCTTATGAGCTCTGGCATGGAGTCAAACCATCGGTAAGCCATCTCAAGATTTTTGGCAGCATCTGTTACATTCATGTACCAAATGAAAGAAGGAGCAAGTTAGATGCAAAATCTGAAATTGGAATTTTTCTTGGGTATTCGGATGTATCAAAGGCTTACAGAATCCTAAGCTTAAAGTCTGGAAGTGTTATCATTAGTAGGAATGTAACTGTGGATGAAGGGAAACATTGGGACTGGTTGCTGCTGAAAATTGTCGATGATGATGTATCTTCTTGCATGGATGAAACACCTTCTACAGAACCTGCTTATGAAGATGATATAATTGAGCTTTCAGTCCCTATACTCTCAAGTGGACAAGAACAACAAGATAATGACACCCTTATCTGCCAGGAAAATGGAGAAAGCTCTACCTTATCAGAAGATAGACAAAACTCAGTTGAAATGCTTGAACAGCCTGTGCCCGCAGAACTTGTGGAAACTGAAAATGAATATCTACCGAGTGATGACATTGAAGAAATTGATCAAGAAACAAATGATGACAATATTGATCACACCCCCCTGCGCTACAGAAGCCTATTCCAAGTAATGGATTCATGCAACATGATCATCACAAAGGAACCAACAAATCTTGAAATGGCGTTAGCAGACACTGATTGGCGAGCAGCTATGAAATATGAGCTGGAAATGATTGAAAAACACAACACATGGTCCCTTGTTCAGAGGCCTGCAAATAGGAAAATAATAGGAGTTAAATGGATCTTTAGAACGAAGTTGAATTCTGACGGCACTTTAAACAAATTGAAGGCTAGATTGGTGGTAAAAGGATTTGCTCAACTCCAAGGAATTGATTACCTTGAAACATTTGCTCCTGTTTCCCGGCTTGATACTATCAAACTCCTCTTAAACTTAGCGGCCTGCAAGAATTGGAATGTGCATCACCTCGATGTTAAATCCGCCTTCCTAAATGGAATCTTAGAAGAACATATTTTTATTGAGCAGCCGCCAGGATTCATTAAAAAGNTTTGAATCGGTTCCGGTTCAGAAGAGTCTTCCGGTTGATCATAATCTCCAAGTGCATTGTAAGTTGCGGTGTGGTCGTCTCTCTCATAGTCGATAATCATATAATGTAATATAATACATGAATACATTATATCTCCAAGAGTTGCTCGATCCCAAAGACGTAAAGGTCGGGTGAGAATCCCCCATCGAGCTTGCAATATCCCAAATGCTCTTTCTACATCTTTTCTTGCTTCTTCTTGGTGAATAGCAAATAATTTATCTTGTGGAGTTTGTGGTAGCGTAATAGATTTAACAAAAAGAGACCAATCTGGATATATACCATCACCAAGATAATAACCCATATTGTACCGATGTCCATTCACTGTGAATTCAACTTGAGGGCTGTTCCATTTTGCAATTCATGTAGTAATGGTGATCTGCAAAGAACATTCAAATCATTATTAGAACCAGCCATACCGAAAAAAACATGTCAAATCTATGTATCCATAGAGGCAACAACTTCAAGCATCAATGTCGGAACACGTTTGTCTCCACGAACGAATTGACCTCTCCATGCCACGGGACAATTTCTCCATTCCCAATGCATACAATCTATGCTTCCCAACATTCCAGGGAAACCACGATATTCCGCCAAGTGAAGCAGCCGTTGAATATCTTCAGGAGTCGGACGTCGTAGATATTCATCCCCGAACACTCCTCGGACCGCTCTTACAAAATGTCGCAAGCAGTCTAATGTGGTCTTCTCTCCCAATCAAACATATTCATCTACTTGATAAGCGGCACAACCGTATGCTAAACATTGTATAGCCGCGGTGCATTTCTAATGAACCGTGAGGGACATACGTCCAGTGGCATCTGTTCTTCTTTGGAAAAAAGGATTATATTCAGCGAGTGCGGTCATAATTCGCTCGAATAGTGGACGGCGCATACGGAATCGACGATGAAATTGGTCTTCAGAATACACCGGGTATTGACAGAAGTAATATGTCATCAGTCTTGTGCTTCCCCATTCACGTCCCCTTTCAATGTGGCGTCGAGGATGTTTCTTTTTTTGCCTCAGAGGGGGTGATTCTTCGGAATCATCTGAACTACTCGAAGATGAAGATTTCATGCACGCATGTAGTTGTTTGTACAATTGCGGGATTTCGGAGATGAATGAATCTGTCAAACGAGATTAATCGTTGTTAGTAGAATTCATCTTCAATTGTTATGTTATGCAAACATTTCAACAAAGTTATTTTAGAGCAAAGATGTCGCGTCTCGAGATGTTGTAGAAAGTCGTGCAATGACTAATCAAATCGATCCACAAATCGATACACATAGAAAGTCGAGCAATGACTAGTCACATCCCGGCAGGGGTGTCGGAGATTCGAATTTCGATTTGACAAAACATAGTGCGAAAATCGAAGGCCCTTGAAACACGCAATTGTGTTTAGTCACATCCCGGCACGGGTGTCTGAGATTCGAATTTCGATTTGACTAAACATAGCGCGAAAATCGAAGGCCCTTGAAACATGCAATTGTGTTTAGTCACATCCCGGCAGGGGTGTCGGAGATTCGAATTTCGATTTGACAAAACATAGTGTGAAAATTGAAGGCCCTTGAAACACGCAATTGTGTTTAGTCACATCCCGGCACGGGTGTCTGAGATTCGAATTTCGATTTGACAAAACATAGTGCGAAAATCGAAGGCCCTTGAAGCATGCAATTGTGTTTAGTCACATCCCGGCACGGGTGTCGGAGATTCGAATTTCGATTTGACTAAACATAGTGCGAAAATCGAATGCCCTTGAAACACGCAATTGTGTTTAGTCATATCCCGGCACGGGTGTCGGAGATTCAAATTTCGATTTGATTAAACATAGTGCGATAATCGAAGGCCCTTGAAACACGCAATTGTGTTTAGTCACATCCCGGCATGGGTGTCGGAGATTCGAATTTCGATTTGACTAAACATAGTGTCTCAACTATATAAGCAACTTTTATTCATCATTCTTCATAGTTAACTTCAACAATATGTCTCGTAGATCAAATGTTGAATCGCATGGATTTTTATCTGAAGATGGTCTAGATAACTTGCACAGTGGCAACCCTGTCGCTAACACCGAGAAGAGTATGAACACAAGGTGGACAATGCAGGAGGAGCAACTTGTGGTTGCTGGATGGCTCCACACATCTAAAGATTCTATTATCGGTGACTCACAGAAAAGTAGTTCTTTTTGGGGACGAATAGCAGACTTCTACACAACATATGGAGGTCCAAGTTGCAAAACTCATTACAAAGAAGTCATTCGGAAGAAATGGGGCCAAATCACCAAAGCCGTCTCCGAATTTTGTGGAGTTTACGAGGTATATCTACCCGACATCTAAGTGGATATACTGAACATGACTATTTCAAGGAGGCACTTGTTGCTTTTCGAACAAAGGAATGAAAAGATTTCGCTTACGAACATGTTTGGCGAATCTTGAGAAATGAGCTGAAATGGCAACAAGAACAAGGAAGCAGCTCTCACCGCTCCAGTGAAAACTTCGACATACCTCCATCGGATCCGGCACCGGAAATCCGACCTATTGGAAGAGATGCTGCTAAAAGAACACACAAACAGAAAGAACCTAGGATGAGCGAGGGTTCTTCATCTAGAGCGGAACGAAGGGCGGAGAAAAATCGAAAGATTGATGAGAGCAACAAACGTTTCGACGAATTCAACAAACTATATGAGCTAGACATAAGTGTAAAACTAATGAATACTGATCCTGATAAGTTGAATCATGCACAGAGGCTATTATTCGAGGATACTCTTCACAAGTTCATCGCACGTAGTTCGATAAATAGCAGTGGCGGATCTCAAAATTCTGCTAGTAACCCGAGAAGTAGCGGACATGGTAACGATTCAGATAGTTTCGATATTAATCCTTAGTTATGAATTTGTATCGGTGTGTTTTATTTGCTTCGATATATTTCGTTTTTTAGTTCGTACATCGTTTTTATTATTTTCTATTTTAAAATTATTAAATTTAATATAAATTATATATTTAAATTATTAAACTAAATTAATAATTTAAATATATATAATATTTATAAACAATTATATATTATAAATAATATATAAACAATTATTCATTACATTAAAAAATTTTTTTTTAAATATTCATTTCCTCGTACAGGGGGCACCCAATCCCCTGTCCGCGGAACGTATAATGACGGAAGAACATCGGCACCCATGTATCGTTAGGCGCCGATATGGCGCCCAAAGCGGCGGAAATGGTTGTATTTCCATACGACCATTTCCGCCGTTACAGAAAGTCTCAAGAGTCATTGAGTGTGTGATTTGTTGAGTATTGTTCATCATTGCAGTTTTGAATTGTCTGAAAAAAAAACCATTAAAACAAAATTGTTAGAAAAATGCGATGATTACGAGTTTGATTATCATGTAAAAACGTCGTTTTCGTGTTACCTTGATCGCGAGTGGAGACTCGAGGGTTTGATGAACTTGGGAGATGGAAGGATTGTTGCTTGAACAAGAGAGATAGAAAGGCCTTTTTGGTTTATCATTTTCAATTTCTCTTTTACTAGATTGCATGTGCATTTATTTATAGAGTTAGATCACACACCTACCCCACATACTATTTTTTGTATAAGATAAAATATATTACAAATTTTGATGTATTTTACGTTATCATTGAGTTTCTACGATAAGATCATCATTGAAAGTATAGCAATTCTGAGATCATCGCATTTTTAACAATCATTGAATATTATTGTTGAAAAATAATATTCAAACAGAAAGACGCGTTGTTTGTGACATCCAATCCAACAACTTCAATTATTGTAATAGCAAATATGTAAATAATTTCCTTTTGGTGACATTTTCCAAATTCCCATCTTTCTTCTAATTTGGGGCCCTCCATCTTTATTAGGTTTTTTTATATAATTATAAGCTATGCTTTAAAAAGTGGTTGTTCAACTATTTACGTGAATCTTAAAATTTGTCTTTGGTGTTAAGTGTGGATATCGAGATGATAATCGATTACACTTAATTACTCGGTGACGATCGATATTGATGTTGAATGTTGAGATTGGGATGACAATTGGCTACACTCAAACATTTAGAGACGATCGATATTAGTGTTGACTGTGGAGATCATGATTACGTCAGTTTGACTTAAGCATTTAGTGGCATCTTCATTGAGCGGTTGGTCAGGTGGACCAATCATGCAATAGCGAAGGAGATAAGTGAACGAGTTCGACATTATGAGATGGAGTTGTCGTTGGGTTGAGGACGTCTCGGAAGACAGATTTGAGAAGAATACTTGGAGGGAAACAATATCGTATCAAATTAATATATTCAGAAAGACATATATGATTTTAATATGGTAATCAATATCGTCACCTGACTTTTATAAGTTTTAGAGAACTCGAATTCTATTCTTCTTCCAATAGTTAAATTTGATCGTTATGTTGGTCACATGAGTTTTATCCGTACTGGGTTTTCTATGTCAAACTTGTATCGTTTACGTTGTGTTCTTTAATGTTGTTATTCTGGGGTTCTTCTAACATATCTAGATTTTTTGCATTTCCAACATTTGGTTGAGTTCAAATATTATATTTTGTTAAATTTCAATACAAAGCATTTTAAAATATATGATTCGAACACTTAAATATTTTTTTCTTAAAATAAGTATATTCATTAGACTAAATGAAATTATTAACAAAATTATCATAATCTATATTAACATGATTTATTAATAAGAATATTTAATTTATAAATGCAAACTCAAGTTCAGTATTTTATTAATTTTTTATATCTATTTGTAGGGGTGTGCGTGAATCCCGATCAACTTTTTTTTATCCGATCCGATGGATACGGATAGGAAAAATGATGATCTGAAACCGATCCGCAATAGTGGATCGGTTCACGGATCGATTTGCGGATACCCTAATATTTTTTTAAAATTGTAAATAATTATAAGAAATTACTATTAATCACCAAAAATGTTACTTATTTGCAAAACATACAAATTATAAAACAACCAAAAAAACGCATGTTCGAAATTTTCAAAGATGCATAGAGTAAAACTTGAATTCAATACAAGAATTGAATTAAAAATGCATGATTTGAAAAAATAAACATAATTCATTTAGATATTCGTAATTAAAACCTATAAAATAAAATTAATTGTAAAATTAATTACATTTTAAATGATAATATAAAATATCCGAACAATTATCTAACTTACTAGAAACATATGAATTTCAAAAATCAATCCCCTTACTTAATGTTCTTCCATATCGGTTATTTCTGAAAAATAAGAATAAAATATAAAAACATTAATATTAACAAAAAAACAAATATTACACTAATTGATATATATATATATATTTCCAAATCATGTAATTCTTATAAGTATTCATCCATACAAACTAGTGAAAAATGAAATCTATAATAAAGAAAAAATATCTTACTTTATATAACGTTTTAACTTTACAAAATTAGAAAAAAAGAATATAATATAATTTAATAAAAATATCTGATTGGATATGAATTTTGAAAAACCGTATCTGATCCGAAACCGCATATGACCCGATAGGGGTGTGCGTGGATCAGATAACCGATCCGATAAGGGTGGGCACGGGTACGACCCAATGGGTTACGGGTCGAACACATTGAACCCGTCACCCCGTACGGGTTGGCCCAACGGGTTGAGAATTTCTCTTGACACGTCAACAGGTTGCACGACGAGTTGAAAATGCTGCCCAACATGTTGACGTGTTGAATTAACTTAAACTCTAATATTAAAAAACCATTAATTTCAATCTTAAAATTAAAAAAAAATTTCAAAATTGGCCCACTTCAATCTGTACGGGTTGGCAGATGGAAAATCGCGGCCCAACCCGTACAATGATATTTAGCGGGCTGGCCCACCGGTTACCTGTTTGTACGGGTTGGGCTGGCCCATGCCCACCCCTAGATCCAATCATCAATTTTTTGATCCGAAACTGATCCGCAATAGTGGATCGGTTTACGAATCGATTTGCTGATACACTAATATTTATTTTTAAATTATAATTGATTTTGAGAAATTGCAACTAATCACCGAAAAAGGCTACTTATTTGATAAATATATAAATTATAAAACAACAAAAGAACGTATATTCATAATTTGCAAACATTCATAAAGTAAAACTTGAATTCAATACAAGAATTGAATTAAAACAAATTAATTAATTTTTTCTTCTATGTGCAGGAATTTGCAAAAAATAAACATAATTCATTTAGATATTCGTAATCTCAATCTATATAAATAAAATCAATTGTAAAATTAAATACCTTTTAAATGATAATATAAAATATCCGAAGAATTATATAACTTACTAGAAACATATGAATTTCAAAAATCAATCTCCGATATTGATTAATTGATCTTCTTCATTATCGGTTATTTCTGAAAAATAATAATAAAATATAAAAAATAATATTAACGGAAAAAATATATATTTATAATAAGGAAAAAATATTGGTTAAATTTTTTTCAAAAATAAAATAAAAAAAATATTCGTACTGGTCATATCGATCTGAACCGGTTTAAAAACATTGGTTTTACTATGAGTCAGGTTCGTGTAAGGCTGTAAAAGAACCGAACTGAATTAGGTGTTTTAAGGTTCTAGTTCACCTTAAAATATACAAGTTTGGTTCGGGTTTGAAAACTTAAAAATTATTATTCGATGTTCGGTCTGGATTGTGATAATTTGAATATGATTAAAATTAAATACACATAATATTAAACATATATAATATAAAATTATTAGCTCGCGAAAAGACTCAGTTTGATTTATCATAAATTTTGATTTTTGAGGTTCGGTTCGTTAGTATTGATCTCGAGTCTTGACTCGAAAGGTTTGTGAATCGCCTCTGCTCAAAAAAGTTTCAGGAACCCAAACATTTTGAGTTTAATATTTAAAATTTATAATATTTAAAATTTAAAGTAAATAAAGAATAGATAAATTGCATTTCAATCATTGAAATATATGTTTATTTATTTTTTATTTAAATAATTAGATAATAAATAAATATATTACTAACATAAAATAAGATAATTAATTTTGAAATTGTTTAGAAAAGTAACTTAGTTTTAAAAACTCTAATTATAATAATATTTATTCATGAAATTCTCCCCAAAACAATAGATGTAATATATTGTTGAAAAATAATATTCAAACAGAAAGACGCGTTGTTTGTAACATCCAACAACTTCAATTATTGTAATAGCAAATATGTAAATAATTTCCTTTTGGTGACAGTTTCCATATTCTCATCTTTCTTCTAATTTGGGGCCCTCCATCTTTATTAGTTTTTTTTATAAATATAAGCAATGTTTTAAAAATTAAAAGTGGTTGTTCAACTATTTATGTGAACCTTAAAATTAGTCTTTCATTTTAAGTGTGGATATCAGGATGATAATCGATTACACTTTATTACTCGGTGACTATCGATACTGATGTAGAACGTTGAGATTTGGATGAAAATTGGCTACACTTAAGCATTTAATGATGATCGATATTCGTGTCGAGTGTGTAGATCATGATTATGTCAATTTCACTTAAGCATTTGGTGACAAATGAGCGATTCGTCAGGTGGATCGATCACGCAATAGCGAATGAGACAAGTGAACGAGTTCTTGCTTTATCCAATATTATTCTTCAAAAAATATATCAATAGACTTATAGTTTAATTATATCTAATTCAAATGAAAGTATATATAATAGGTCGATATACCGCAATTATACTGTGGGAAAAAATGGCATTAACTTATATAGTTATTAGCATTTTTAAATGCTTGTATGATACACCATATTATTAATAGTTCATTTATTAAAATATTCCATCTATTAAATAAATGCTATAGGATTTAGAGTAAAAAAACTTTAATGTTTGTAAAAATCATATGACAAAAAAAATCAAAATCCAATAGAAGAATATGTTTTCACATATGATAGACCAAGAAAAACATGTAATGCGTTACTATATGGGCATGCATAAGTCAAGTGGATCCATCGGCGCACGGTTCTCAATATTGAACTCTCATCCCACCCTTGGATGGAATCATGATTTACGGGCTAGTGAACGTAACTCTTGGAATGGTAACCATTAGTTAGTCGGTGATCGAGACGCATGACAAATCCAGTCATCAAGTCACGAAGCGGTCCGAATCATGGATCAGAACAAGCAGGGAAGCTGAGTGGACTCACATTGTGAGCATATCAAATCTCTTTAAGGGGCCAAGCAATGTCGAGCAGTCGCTCATGTGGTCACGATGTTAGGAGAGACAAGACAACCCTACAATACGAGGTTAGGAACAACACAATTCTTATGATGCCAATGTTAGAGGAGCAATGTATCCTTCTTTTCATGGATTGTATCAACTAATCAATGAGAATATGTCTAATCATGAGGACAAATAGATCAAGGAAATTGGGTTTTGCCCTCCCAATTATCTATAAATACTGTGTGGAGATTTGAAGAAAGTGACTTTGAGACTTGAGTGGTAACATTATGCTTCAACATTGGCTTTGTCTTTGTGTAGCAAGAATTACTATCCTTGTACTTGCGAGCTTTGTGTAAATGACATCATTTGTCTTATTCGTGAAAAATTTACGAGATTCACCTCTTAGAACCATAGTTTTCTCCCCGTTTTGAAGTTTTCCTTATAAATCTTGTGTCTCCATTATATTAAACAACTAAGCTAACTTTGTCCTCTAACAACAAAATTGAAAANCTCTTTCCCTTACTTACTACGGCCTTTGTCTTGGTAACGGAAGTTACAATGTAACACTTCACTTTGCAGAAATTATGTTCACAAATGATGGTACATTTAGCAGTCTTGGAAGGCGTTTGTTTGATGTATATTTGCAGGTAAATCGTATAGATACAATGATGACGATGAATGTGGTTAAAGTTTGATGTTTGCAGGGGAATTGGGTTCTCAAGGATTTTGATATTGCAGCTGAGGCTGGTGGTCCATGGAAGCCTATTACGAGAAGTTTTCCTGTTTTCGTAACAAGTAATACGCTAAAGATCCATCTTTATTGGGCGGGAAGAGGAACGACGGGTATCCCGCAAAGAGGAACTTATGGTCCTCTCATATCAGCAATCTCAGTACAATCTAGTATGTTAATTATTCAACATTTTTGCTTCACTATGCATGTGAATAACGAGAGATTTCGTTTTCGTTTACGTTTTCTCGTTCATTATGAACTTATTACTATGCGAGAATGCTGCATTGTTGTTGTTCACTTGGATCACAGAGTGTAATTTCATTGCAGATTTTATTCCCCCTCCCGAACCACAAAACTCAACTCAGTCACCACCTGAAAGCCGACATCTTGGGGTCGGTACCGTGGCTGGGATTACCGTGGGAGTATTTTCGATGCTGGTTTTGATAATAGGAATACTTCATGTGAAGGGCTATCTTGGAAGCAGAAAACCTGCTGGTTAGTAAATACTGCTAAAGGGCAAAGGTCGAACATTCATTTTCGAGCTTTGTTTGTTCGATAAGCCCGACTTTTAGTTGAAGGTCTTATTACAAACACTATGTTCAGACACAATCTTTTGGTCCATGAACAGAGTTCAGTGGTCTGGATCTTCAAACAGGTCTATTCACATTAAGACAGATAAAGGCAGCAACTAATAACTTCGATCCGGCTCACAAGATCGGAGAAGGCGGTTTCGGATGCGTCTACAAGGTATTCAATATTCATCTTTGTAACACAACCAACATTAAGTAAACATATTGATGTTCGTTCGAACAGGGCTTATTATCTGATGGAACGATAATAGCAGTAAAACAGCTATCGTCAAAGTCGAAACAGGGTAAACGAGAGTTTGTAAATGAAATAGGAATGATTTCTGCACTTCAACACCCAAATCTTGTTAAGCTTTATGGATGTTGTGTTGAAGCAAATCAGTTCTTATTAGTCTACGAGTACATGGAAAATAATTGTCTCGCTCGTGCTCTCTTCGGTAAGCTCTTTACGAATCACACTATTTCGTTACTCGATGATTCGTTACGTTGTTATTATAGGTAACGATGATGTTTTAAAAGGCAAGTTAGATTGGAAAACCAGACAAAAAATCTGCCTTGGAATAGCTAATGGCTTATTACATCTACATGAAGAATCAAAACTGAAAATAGTGCACAGAGACATTAAGGCAAGTAATGTTTTACTAGACAAGGATTTTAATGCAAAAATATCGGATTTCGGTCTAGCAAAGCTTCACGATGACGATATAACGCATATAACAACCCGAGTTGCAGGGACAATGTAAGCAAGCACATTTTTTTCTTAATCCCTGAATTATATAAAGTTTGTTTAAGGGTGTGTTTCGAATAATATATGCAGTGGATATATGTCACCGGAGTACGCAATGCGAGGTTATCTTACACCGAAAGCTGATGTTTATAGCTTCGGTGTTGTGTTACTTGAACTTGTGAGTGGAAAAAGCAACACTAATTACAAGCCAAATGAAGATGCTGTATATCTTCTTGACTGGGTAATTCTTTTCACATTTTTTCATGGAGATAACACAAGATCTTAAACTTTTTTTGAACCAGGCTTATGTATTGCAAGAGAGAGGGAGCTTACTTGAATTAGTAGACTCGGATTTATGGTGCGAATACTCGTCGAAAGAGGCGATGTTGCTACTGAATGTAGCACTTTTATGCACGAATGCTTCGCCGACTCTACGCCCAAACATGTCTCAAGTTGTGAGCGTGCTTGAAGGGCATATAGATATTCAAGAAGTTATGTCTGATCCTGGATTTTCAATGGCTTGTTCAAAGGCTAAATCTGAAACAACACACTTTGGGCAAAACACAAGTTCAAGCCAAGAGATGTCAACACAGACATGGCTTTCTGATTCCTCAGTTTTGCTCAATGAGATGGAGCAAAAATAAACAAGCATCCTATGAAATCTTAAGGTGTTTATTTCGGAAATAATATGGGGTTTAGGGTTTACGGTATAGAGGTTTCAAGGTGCTTGTGGTTTATTATAAATGATAAAGACTGCTTAGTGCTTAATTTGTAGAAGGAGAATGATGTTATATATAAAATTTAATGAATAATGTATTTTAAGTAATAAAAAACTTTTTTAGTCTTATAGTTATAAATAATATTATATCTGATTTAATTAATTTAAAATATTTTCATACAATAAAAGATAAATGATAAATACTGCTTAGTGCTTAAATTGTAGAAGGAGAATGATGTTATATATAAAATTTAATGAATAATGTATTTTAAGTAATAAAAAACTTTTTTAGTCTTATAGTTATAAATAATATTATATCTGATTTAATTAATTTAAAATATTGTCATACAATAAAGGATACTTAATAGATTTCGTTAAGATTGTTAGAAACAATCACAATGAGTTCTCCAAAATATTTCATAAATGTTATCCATTCTTATTTCCGTAATAACATCATAATGATAATTTTCTAATTATTCAAATCATTCACCAATTTGGTCAATTCTATATTTCTTATTCTCCTTATCAAATTTATACATTGACTATAAAATGATGATTTTTCGTCTATCTTTTGTTAATCGATTTTGAAATATTAAAGTGTTATTTATATAATTTTTAATATATAGATATATTATTTACATATTTCAAATTTAGATATATTTTTACATTTTTTAAAGTTAAGTAATTAAATAAAAATGATTTTCATGTTTAAAACATTAACTGATATTAAATTGAAACAACAGTTATTTTTAATTTTTTCCATTAAATATGCAATTATAAATATTATAGAATATATTTACAAACTTTTTGAATTTAGAGTTGTTTGATTATAACAATTTTTATACTATTTTTATCATTTTCAAAGTTCGATATTTCTTTTACATTATTTTAAAAGTTTCGATATGATTATAAATATAATCATAAATAAAAACAATACATTTTATAATATTTTTTATTTTAAATATTTTTGAAAACGTTTAAAAAGTATTATCGGAAAAAGTGAAAAAATAGTTATATTTTTTATTATTTGAAATTTTACATTGGTTGGACTATTCGCCGTAGAGCGGGTATTCGCAAGGATATGACACGTATTTGAATATTCAAACTTAATGTGCATTTAGGTCGGGCACGGATTTAAAGTGATAAGTGGTAGAACGGATGTAAATTTAATTAAACAATACCCAAACCTTATCGATTTATATCCCTACATTCCACGCATCTAATGATTATTGGGAGATAAGACGTTAGCGCTTGGCCTATACCCACCTTACATCATACATAGGAGTGCAGTGGGATCTACAAACTAGAACTAAAGTGACCTGCATAATGTGTTACGATATGAGCCTGCACAAGTCAAGTGGGCCCATCAACGGTTCAATGTTCTCAATATTGAACTCCGATCCCACCTTTGGACATAATCACGATTCAAGTGACCCATTACTTAGACAATCCCTACCGATTGAGGTGCATGGCAAATCCAATTCTCAAGTCACAAAACGATCTAAATCATGGACTAGAACGGGTTGGGAAGCTGAGTGACGAACATCATGTGTATATTGGATCTATCTATAGGACAATCTCCATTTCTCAGGCCGAGCAAGGGTTGAGTCTGGGACAATCCATATGACCGCGATATCAGGAGAGACATGACAACCCTACAACACGTAAGTTAAAGACATGAAAATTCTTATGATGTCTATGTGAGAGACACATAACATCCTTCTTTTTATAGATTATCTGCAGCCGGATGAATGGGAAGATGTCTAATTATATAAGGATAAATAGATTAAGAAAAAAACTGTATCGTCCTCCCAATTATCTATAAATACCAAGGAAAGATATCTAAACTATCACCAAGGATTCGTCGCAACAACTTTCGAGCGCCCAAATTACGAAAATACCTCCGATGCCATTTCATTCCGAAATCATCCGAAAATATTCAACATCATTAGAGACATGCCATACGAACCCGGGGTGTCCAAATTACGAAAAACCATCGACTTCACTTCAACTCGAAAAACTCAAAATATCATGAAAAACGTGTCAGATGCTTTTATGGAGTATCCAAATCACAAAAAATTAGACTATGTTCTAAAACCGAACCAGTTTTATTCGGTCCGGCCAGTTTGAATCGGATCCAGAGAGAAAACCGGTCCGGTTTAAGAGTACTAATAAGAATTTGGGTGTTTTTGTTGCCGGTGTAAATCTACATTTCACGCTTTCCAGCCGTTCGGGAAAGTCCAGAACCTTGTCAGTGTTAGGTTCCTTAGATGTCCTTCTCCACCAAATAGCTTTATTTGTTGTGTTTGGGACCGGGAGTCGTGAATCTTCGCCCCTTGAACGATTACCTTATAGTCTTGCGTGTGGCAAAAACGGTAGAAACCATGGAAAATTACCCATTCCCAATATCCCCGCCACAGCCGCTCTTGTCCAAGAGCATCGAGTTATTGACCATGAATGAGGAATCAAATATGAGTCACCTTGTAAAGCGGAAACCCTAATAACTGCAACAAAGCATACCGGTTTGGACCGGATTAGAAAGAAATCCGGTTCACAATTCCGATCCGGTTTTAGAATATAGCTCCTAGACAATATCAATTCTCAAATTCAAATCATTCCATATATTGCACAATTATTATAATACTATAATATATTTAAATTCAAACATATATTTATTTTCGAAACTTGTACATATTAAAATAATTATTTTATGTAGCCAACAAAAATTAATTATTGACATTAATTACAACGATAAGGACATTATTATAGAAAAGTCTATTTTCCAAATGAGGAATTCAATTAAATCCAGGGAATACGACAAGTTAAATGGTAAAATAAAATCATTCTTTTATTTATTTTGTCGTTTCTGCTTCTGCATGCCATTTTTCTCAAATTACATACAATTTGATGCTTCATTTCATAGTAATTCCTATTCGGTCTCTAGGTTGCTTTGTTGTGACGATCGTCATTTTCCCAACAATGAGGATCGACAACTCTTTGTTTAATGAGTGTCGATCGGCTATTGTCTAATGAGTGTAGATGAGCTTATTAATGGAGTGGGTCATAGTCATTAATGGAGTGGGTCACACACAAGAAGGTGACCCAATGAGCAAGTGACAATCGGCGAAGGAGTTGATGACCAATATGATTGCTATTTGAAGTGACAATTGGTGTTAGATTACACCCTTGAGAGTGGTAAAGTTTCGGTGATGATTGGTCAACCGGAAGTGGTGCACTGAGTTTGGTAGACAAAGGATTAGTGGACTTCAACCCTAAAGCTCACATACAACCATTATATAATAGATGTCAGCCGCTTTAATGCGGTATCATCATCATATCAGAATTATCAGAAAATTGCAGAGGAGCACGGGAGCAGTTCTGGGTTTAGAACATTTTGTCTGTGAGTTTGATTTAAGTTGCACAAGAACTCGATAGTTCTTGTGACTGTAATCTTTTGTTATTTTCGTGATAGTGGATTGACCAGGAGGTGGTCCGTGGTTTTCTCCCCGTACTCGGGTTCCACGTAAAATTTTATGTGTTATTTTTTCCAATTCCGCATCTAGTTTTTGCTAAGTTTAATCGGTAAAACGAATCGTAAATCCATTATAAGCTAACAAGTGGTATGAGAGCTCTTGGTTATCTGGTTACAGGTGTAGCAGAAGGTTTTTTGCTTAGTGATTCAGATTTCAAAGAGTGAAAATGGAGGATTCCAACGTACCGATTATTAAACTCACGTCGGCAAATTATTCCATCTGGAAGGTGAAGATGGAGGACTTGTTGTCATGTAAGGATTTGTGGACGACGATCGATCCGGAAAAATCAGAGGGGACAGAACCGCAGAAATGGAAATCGATGAACACGAAGGCGTTGGCGTATATCAGGTCTTGGGTCGACCTTTCGTTGTTTCATCATATTGGAGAGTTGACAAAGCCGAAGGCCATGTGGGACAAACTTCAGAAAACCTGTGAGAGAAAGAATGTGCAGAACAAGATTGACACAATTAAGAAGCTGGTAAATCTCAGATATGACAATGAAAGTCCGATGGCGCAGTACCTGAATAAGTTTCAGGATCTGGTAAATAAGTTGACTCGGGCCAATCTGAAACTTGACGATGAGTTGCAGACGCTACTGGTTCTTGGGACACTGCCTGATACTTGGGAAACATTGGTGGTGACTTTGAGTAATTCCACACCAGTATTATCGTTATCAGGAGTTGTCGAGAGTCTCGTGAATGAAGAAGAAATGAGAAAAGAAACAAGCAAGGACGTTCGGGGATGAAGCTCGTGTTAAACCAAGTAAGACACATTCAAACATTACGACAAAATTGGCTTTTCAGGAATGTTTTTTATCTTGAAGGGTATACAAGCGTGTGCGGAAATGGTTAGTGGAAGTTGAAGAGAGGGTTACTGGTTGTTGCAAGCGGAGTGCTGCAGCGGACCCTATATAGAACTTGGATGTTGACCGTCATGAAGCCGATTGACACAGTGTCAAACGTGATGAAGCCGATCGCCACAACTGAGTCTGATGTTTCTTTGGATACATGGTACAGGAGATTGGCCCATATGGGACCAGAAGGGCTCAAGCACTTGATGAAGGATGGACTCTTGTCGAACGGCAACTCTGTGCTGAGCATATGTGAAGATTGCTCGGAAGGGAAGCAACACAGAGTTGCATTCCAAGTTAAGTCGTCAGAAAATCACATCCACTTGCACTGGTCTACAACGATGTGTGTAGGGAGATGGATGTGGAGATATTCAGTGGCAAGACATATTTCATAACATTTGTGGATGATACCACTAGAAAAGCCTGGGTGTATCCGATTCGAACCCAGGATGAGGCGTTCATCAGGTTCAAAGAATTCCAGCACATGGTTGAAAGAGAGACTGGGAAGAAGTTAATCTACTTGAGTGATAATGGAGGTGAGTATACCTCGTCGGCATTTGATTTGTAATGCAAGGAGAATGGGATCAGACATGAGAAGACAGAGCCATGAACACCGCAACACAATGGAATAGCCGATCGGCTAAACCGAACACTGCTCGATAAGGCGAGATGCATACTCTCTACTGCAAAGTTGCCGAAGAGATTTTGGGGAGAAGCACTGTAGACCGCCTGTTATTTGAGAAACAGGTCCCCTTCGGCATCTATTGATTTTAAGACTCCTGATGAAATTTTGTTCCACAGAAAACCAAAGTATAATCACTTGAGGGTGTTCGAGTGCAAGGTCAAGATACTGGTTCCGAAGGATCAGAGGAAGAAATTGGACACACATTCCCAGACTGGAGTGTTTCTGGGATATGGTGAAAATGAATTTGGCTACAAGCTTTGGAATCCGACCGAGAAGAAAGTCATAAGGTCTAGGGATGTGGTATTTTTCAAGGATGAAAATATCACCGATGTGACTTCTGAGTCCAAGGGGACGGATCCTGTGAACACTGAAGAACCCCTGTCGACATTGTTGACCGACACTGAGGAAGACCGATCGACAGCGCCGATCGTCACTAATGATGAAGGGTTGGCACCACCGATCAACATTGAAAGTGACGATGAGGCTGATGTTGAAGCTTCTGATCATTACCAGCAGCACAATCATCAGCATGAAGTGCCGATGGGTGAACAGAGAAGAAGTGGCAGAGTGAGACACCCTTCCAATAAATACCCAGCAAGTGACTATGTGCTCGTCTCAGAAAATAGAGAACCTGAGACATAATTACTCGCTTTGTCTTAATCATATGTTTTGATTTTGTTAAGACAATTAAATCTCTTTCTTTTGGGATACTAAGAAATTGCTTGTTACATGGAGATATCCCTGAGTACATAGGAACAATGGGAAATTTGCAAAATTTGTAAGTGTTACATAATTTTATTTAGTGTTTTGTTATTTAATNGGATTTTCTACACCTGCTCCGATACCATGCTAAATTTCTAGAGTCGAGTCAATTCATGTGGGGAGTGTGCTCGAATATAACGTATAAGAATGATGATACCACATTGTAAAAGACTTGAATAAATCATCTACGATCCACATTCCCTCCTATAAATCCAGTCTTCCTTTCGAGCTAGGAGTTGTTCTAGGAATTCACAACATCCAAAGTAGGGTTTTCTTTGGGAGTATAGTTATATGTAGTGGGTGCCATTTTAAAGCCTTTACATCAGTCCCCCTTTTGTTGTTGAAAAGTCAGCCAGCTCTGTATCTTGTTAAGCCAAAGACCAATCTAATCCACATTCAATTTCCAATGTAGGATAATTTCCTTATTTCAACACGACTTTTCTATAACAACAAATATTGTTCGCTTTGGATCTAGACTGATTTGGGATAATAAAGGTGTCATATATGAAAATTTTGTTGTGTATGATGCAAATGTGTTGCTACACAATTAAATATCATGAATCCTAAGCTTTAACATTCTTTATACCTTGAAAGATCTTAAAACTTGATTTTAAGCTACAAGTTATATGTTCTTAACAGTAAACTTGAATGTGAAATAAACTTCATCATTCAGTTTAGTCTTCAATTATGTATTTGAAGCTTCTTCTAATTGATTTTTTAGTTGCTAACTTTGTCATATTTAAATGTATGTAGAGCGTTAAAAGCACAAAATTTGACAGGTGAAGTTCCGGTAGAGTTTGCTGTGTTTCGACATCTTAGAACATTGTAAGTATTCATGGCTTGTCTGTTCATTATATTCTATATCTCTGTCTTATAGTTTAGTGTTTTTTTCTCTTCAGAGATCTTAGTCGAAATTACCTTCACGGAGCTATACCGTCTCAATGGGCTAATATGAACTTGTTTTACTTGTAATGACTATTTCTAACCTGCCATTTTGTTACAAATTTTCTAACTCTTGGTTAATGTTCAGATCATTCATGGGAAACAACTTGTCCGGTCCTTTTCCAATCGTTCTTACCACAATAACCACCCTCGTAAACGTGTATGATTAATGTGGAGTAACATTTGCTTGTCTGGAAGTATCTTATCTGAATCTGAATTATTTGTAGGAGTCTCGAGGGAAACCGGTTTTCGGGATCGATTCCACCTGAGATAGGCGACTTGGTTAACTTAGAAAATCTGTATGTTTTGCTACTGAATTTTATGTCACCTCTTGTGGATATTTTTGTTTCTTCTTGCCTGGATTTGTTTTTCTTTTTTTCCAGTATCCTGTCTTCAAATTATTTCACCGGAGAATTACCGGAGGAGTTATCGAATTTAACATCCTTAGCTGATCTGTGAGTATTTAGTGTTCTTGCAGTTTAATTATACAATGCTGCTTTTTTTGTAAGAAAATACTTGGTTCTACTTCTACACTGTCTGAATGTAAAATTTTTTGCATATTAGGAGGCTAAGTGACAATAACTTCATTGGAAAGATCCCTGATTTTATAGGCAGGATGACAAAAATGACTAAACTGTAAGTATCTTCATATCTAAATGAGAAAATTACGACAATGGCCTCCGATATTTAAAATAGTGTAAAGACGATACCCTCAAAGTTTGTAAATTGCATGCAAAGTCCCCGAAGTTTCATAACCTTTAAAAAATGATCCTAAAGTGAATAGTAACGGTTTTCATCTTTTCTCGTATGAGTATTTTGACAATTTATGCATTTTTTTTAAATTTGAGGATTAACAGCACACATTATATCAACTTTTCGGGACATTGTACGTAATTTACAAACTTTTGGGCACTGTCTTTACACTATTTCAAAGTCTACTCATATCTAAATTTTATTTCAGTTACGTCGAAAGCTCGATGAAATCGGTTTTAAGTCTACCTCTATTCGTGCAGGTACATGCAAGGTTGCTCTCTGAATGGTCCAATTCCGGCTTCTATTTCTTCACTTACAGGATTAACTGATTTGTAAATGATCTGCAAATATTTCAAATAGCCATTGTTGACGATGAATACAAGCTTAAGTGCATTTGTTATTGCAGAAGGATCAGTGATCTAGTCGAAGGTCGATCGGCATATCCGGTACTAAATGAAATGAAGAACTTGAAATTTCTGTACGTTCTTAATTACTCGCTTGTCGTAATCATATTTGTTGATTTGATTTTGTTAAGACAACAAAAATTCTCTTTTTTTAAGCATACTGAGAAATTGCTTGATAGATGGAGATATCCCTGAGTACATAGGAACAATGGGAAATTTGCAAAATTTGTAAGTGTTATACAATTTTATTTAGTGTTTTCTATTGAAATATTTTCGGTGGAAATATAAATGTTCTCATTTATAAGAGGAGTGATATCATAAGTAATTGGTTTGATCTATCATTTTCAATATGATTTGCTTCGCATGGACATTCTTCTAATCCATTGACTAAAGAATTTCTACATTTTTGTTATTTAATCTCATGGATACAGGGACCTTAGCTTTAATAACTTGTCTGGAATGATCCCTGCTTCGTTTGAACACTCAAATATCATTCAAATGTATGTTCGCATTGCTCATTTAGTTCAAAATATCACTATTATCTTTCTAAATCTGCTTTTTTGTGCTCGATAGGTACTTGAATGCAAACCGGCTAACCGAGCAAATGCAAAGAATTACAGGAAGAAAAAATGTGTCAGTGATTATATTTAACTCTTGAAGTTTTACTTGGAAAACGAATAGATTAAATGATGATATACCTTCTTTCATATATTGACTGTAGAGACGTTTCTAATAACAATTTTACATTGGAAAGTTCATCAAATGAAAATTGCCCACAAGAGACAAGTAATGAATAGATAGATTTTATCGGATTCGATGCTCCATTTCGGTTTTTAAACACTTGTTTATGTATATTGTGCAATGCTTGCTTTAGAAACATGGTGGAGAGTCACTCATCAGCTCCAAATAATTCCTTTGAAGTAAATATGTGCTTCAAGCAAGGATTCCCATGTTCAGATCATACGAAACGTAGTAAGTTCCTATCATTACACTGTTGAAATATCCCACATCGTGGAAATACAAAACTCCTAGTTTACAAGGGAAATAAAATCACAATTAATTGGCTTGTAAAACATTTTTCAATCTAATTCACTTCTTTTATGGATTGGTTACACGGACAGTGTCCTATCTTCCGTCCCAGTGAATCCTGAATTTCTTTATAGACCAATGGCCTTTCTTCACCTGCAATATGAACTTGAACTTCTGAGTAAAGCATAATTCTTACCCTTTTTTCTCATGTATCTAACTCTTAATCTGCAGGGAATTACTATCTGCATATTAATTGCGGTGGCGAAGGCATAAACATCGGGAATGTGTCTTATGAATCGGATAAAAAAGATGGCAACTTTGCTTCAATGTATTACTCTAGCCCTAAGCTGAAATGGGCATTTAGAAGCACTGGAAACTTCATGGAGAGTGATTTTCCGGACAGATACATTGCAACGAATATTTCAACAGGTTTAAACTTAACATCATATGTACCGGAACTTTACCGAACCGCACGGATTTCGCCTCTTTCCCTTACTTACTACGGCCTATGTCTTGGTAACGGAAGTTACAATCCAACACTTCACTTTGCAGAAATTATGTTCACAATTGATAGTACATTTAGCAGTCTTGGAAGGCGTTTGTTTGATGTATATTTGCAGGCAAATCGTATAGATACATTGATGAGGATGAATGTTGTTAAAGTTTGATGTTTGCAGGGGAATTTGGTTCTTAAAGATTTTGATATTGCAGCTGAGGCTGGTGGTCCTTGGAAGCCTATTATGAGAAGCTTTCGTGTTTTGGTAACAAGTAATACGCTAAAGATCCATCTTTATTGGGCGGGAAGAGGAACGATGGCTATCCCTCAAAGAGGAACTTATGGTCCTCTCATATCAGCAATCTCAGTACATCCTAGTATGTTAATCATTCAGTAATTATGCATGTTTTCGTTTTTGTTTACGCTTTTTCGTTCATTATGAGCCTATTACTACGCGGAAATGTTGCATGAAAATTGCATTGTTGTTGTTTACTTGGATCTCAAATTGTGAATTCATTGCTGATTTTACTCCACCTCCCAAACCAGTAGATTCGCCTCATTCGCCAGTTGAACGGAGATATCTTGGGGCCGGTACCGTGGTTGGGATTACTGCCGGAGTATTTTCTATGCTCGTTTTGATAATAGGTGTACTTCATATGAAAGGCTATCTTGGAAGCAGAAAACCTCCTGGTAAGAAGCTACACTTGTTACTTGAAAACTAGTTTTCGGATTACGTAAATGCTGCTAAAAGCCTAAAGGTCGAACATTCATCTTCGAGATTTCTTAGTCAACTTTTCGAAACGTGTCACAACGTGTCTTCCCCCTTGTACGATATTATCTGTTTTGGATTAGATTAGTCATAATGACTCCCACCTAGTCCTTCCACCTAGTTTTCGGATTACGTAAATGCTGCTAAAGCCTAAAGGTCGAACATTCATCTTCGAGATATCTTAGTCAACTTTTCAAAACGTGTCACGACTTGCCTTCCCACTTGCACGATATTATCTGCTTTGAACTAGACTAACCTTAATAACTCTCAAATAGTCCCCATGGATTTACTTTTTTCCCTAACTCTAAACTTCCGGTGGATCAATTAGCTTGGGTAGTGGATCATCTATATTGGGTGAGCACGTTTAATTTTTCAATTCTACTATAATACTTATCACTTTGTTAGGGAAAAGACTTTGTACAAGTTATGTACAAATCATTATACATAACATACGATCATTCTCTATCTATAACCGATGTTGGGATTTACTTAAGGTGTCTCACACCCCCGAGGGATCTTACAAAATGAAAGCTGAAGCGCTTGTTGTATAAAACACTGACAAAATATTGACACAGTCTTTTGGTCCATGCATAGAGTTCAGTGGTATGGATCTTCAGACAGGTCTATTCACATTAAGTGAACGAGTTCGACATTATAAGATGGAGTTGTCGTTGGGTCGAGGACGGCTCGGAAGACAGATTTGAGAAGAATACTTGGACTGAAACAATATCGTATCTAATTAATATATTCGGAAAGACATATGATTTTAATATGGTAATAAATATCGTCACCTGACTTTTATAAGTTTTAGAGAACTCGAATTGTATTCTTCTTCCAATAGTTAAATTTGATCGTTCTGTTGGTCACATGAGTTTTATCCGTATTGGGTTTTCTATGTCAAACTTGTATCGTTTACGTTGTGTTCTTTAATGTTGTTATTCTGGGGGTTCTTCTAACATATCTAGATTTTTTGCATATCCAACATTTGGTTGAGTTCAAATATTATATTTGGTTAAATTTCAATTTAAAGGATTGTAAAATATATGTTTCGAACACTTAAATATTTTTTTCTTAAAATAAGTATATTCATTAGACTAAATGAAATTATTAACAAAATTATCATAATCTATATTAACATGAGTTATTAATAAGAATAATTAATTTATAAATGCAAACTCAAGTTTCAGTATTTTATTAATTTTTTATATCTATTTGTAGGGGTGTGCGTGGATCGGGTAACCGGCCCGATTATCTTTTTTTTTAACCGATCCGATGGATGCGGATTGGAAAAATGATGATCTGAAACCGATCCGCAATAGTGGATCGGTTCACGGATCGATTTGCGGATACCCTAATATTTTTTAAAAATTATAAATAATTATAAGAAATTACCACTAATCACCAAAAATGTTACTTATTTGCAAAACATACAAATTATAAAACAACCAAAAACAGCATGTTCGGAATTTTTAATCATCCATAAAGTAAAACTTGAATTCAATACAATAATTGAATTAAAATAAATTTTTGTAAAGATTGAATTATTTTTTTCTTCTAAGTGCATGAATTTGAAAAAATAAACATAATTCACTTAGATATTCGTAATTACAACCTATAAAAATAAAATTAATTGTAAAATTAATTACATTTTAAATGATAATATAAAATATCCGAACAATTATCTAA
The DNA here is from genome assembly GCA_009725065.1 of Utricularia reniformis. Taxonomy (NCBI): domain Eukaryota; kingdom Viridiplantae; phylum Streptophyta; class Magnoliopsida; order Lamiales; family Lentibulariaceae; genus Utricularia; species Utricularia reniformis. Next base: position 1,010,664 of record RWGZ01000959.1, read on the forward strand.
CTTACTAGAAACATATGAATTTCAAAAATCAGTCCCCTTACTTATTGTTCTTCAATATGGGTTATTTCTGCAAAATAAGAAAAAAATATAAAAAGCATTAATATTAACAAAAAAACAAATATTACACTAATTGATATATATATATATATATATATATTTCCAAATCATGTAATTCTTATAAGTATTCATCCACATTCCACACAAACTAGTGAAAAATGAAATCTATAATAAGGACAAAATGTCTTACTATATATAACGTTTTAACTATAATATAATATAATTTAATTTAATAAAAATATCGGATCATATATAAATTTTGAAAAACCGTATCCGATCAGAAACCGCATATGACCCGATAGGGGTGTGCATAGATCAGATAACGGTGGTCACGGGTCCGACCCAACGGGTTACGGGTCGAATCTGTCAACCCGTATGGGTTGGCCCAACTGGTTGAGAATTTCTCTTGACCCGTCAACGGGTTGACACGACGAGTTGAAAGTGCGGCCCAACCCGTTGACGTGTTGAAATAACCTAAACCCTAATATTAAAAAACCTTCAATTTCAATCTTAAAATTTTAAAAAAAAATTCAAAATTGGCCCACTTCAACCCGTACAGGTTGACGGGTGGAAAATCGTGGCCCAACCCATACAATGATATTTAGCGGGTTGGTCCACCGGTTGACCCGTTTGTACAGGTTGGGCTGGCCCATGCCCACCCCCTAGATCCGATCATCATTTTTTTTATCTGAAACCGATCCGCAATAGTGGATCTGTTTACGAATCGATTTGCGGATACGCTAATATTTATTTTTTAATTATAATTGATTTTAAGAAATTTCAACTAATCACCAAAAAGACTACTTATTTGATAAATATATAAATTATAAAACAACAAAAAAAACGTATATTTTGAATTTTCAAACTTTGATAAAGTAAAACTTGAATTCAATACAAGAATTGAATTAAAACAAATACATGTAAACAATTAATTAATTTTTTCTTCTAAGTACAGGAATCTGCAAAAAATAAACATAATTCATTTAGATATTCGAAATCAAACCTATATAAATAATGTGTGTCGACTACCGATATCTCAATGATATTTCTATAAAGCACCAATTTCAGATTCCTTTAGTTGATGATTTACTTGATGAATTGCATGAAGCTAAGTACTTTTCTAAGCTAGATTTACGTTCGGGATATTTTCAAGTTACGATGCATGATAGTGATATTTATAAAACTAGCTTTGCCACGCATTTGGGTCATTACGAATTTCTTGTTATGCCGTTTGGTCTTGCAAATGCACCATCTCTTTTTAATCGCTTATGACCTCAGTTTTTGCTTCGGCTATTAAAAAATTTGACCTTGTTTTTTTTACGATATTTTGGTGTATAGTAAGTCATGGCAGGAACATCTAGCACACCTTCCGGCAACATTCAGAATACTGCAGGCCAACTCTCTCTATGCAAAAAAATCCAAGTGCTCTTTCGGACAGACGTCGATTGAATACTTAGGCCATATTATTTCTCTCAACGGCGTAGCAACATACCCTTGAAAGATCTCTAATATGATCAATTGGCCTGTTCCTAGATCCCTCAAAGAGCTTCGAGGATTCTTGGGTTTGATGGGCTATTATCATAGATTTATCCATCACTATGGCTATTAAGTCAGCCACTTACACACTTATTGAAGGACAGTTTCAAGTGGAATGAATCTGCCACACATGCCTTTAACACACTCAAGATTGCTGTCAGCTCTGCTCAGATCCTCACACTACTGATTTCTCTAAGCCCTTTGTGCTCGAAACTGATGCTTGCGACACCGGCATTGGAGCTCTATTAATGCAGGCCGCTCATCCTATATCCTTTTTCTCCAAGGCCTTGGGAGTAAAATTCTAAGGTTGTTCCGTATACGAAATAGAACTAATTGCCGTGGTACATTCCGTCTTGAAGTGGAAGCACTATCTCATGGGAAAAATCTTTTATATTAAGAGTAATCATCAAAGTCTACAGTTTCTCAATAATCAGAGATTGTGAACTTTATTTCAACAAAAATGGATGGCAAAATTACTAGGATTCAACTTCGAAATCATATACAAATCGGGAAAAGAAAATCTCGCAGCTGATGCTCTATCTCGAGTTGTCTCACTTTACTCGGTTTCAACAATCCAACCGGAATGGCTCAAGGAAATACAACAATCACAAGCTAGCGACCCAATCCTCAGCCCCATTCTGAAAGGCAAACTCCTACATTCTGAAGTTTTTCCTAAATATTCACTTCATGGAGGGTTGCTTTCTGTTGGAACGTTGAAGACCTGCTGGGACTTTGAAGACTGCTGTTGGAAGGAAATGGCCGAAAGCTGATGCAAGTTTGGCTTCTCTGCTAGATTGATGTATTTATTTTATGGTTTAACTTTTATGATCTTGTACCAAACTTTGAATGTAAGGTTTGAACAAGTCTTGATCTGAGTTTCTGCTGAAATGAATAAGCACAAAAGCAACAGATATTTGAATTGAATTGAGTCTAGAACATTTAAGTTGAAACTTAACACTAATAAGGAAAGACACGTAAACATTGCACGCAGTTCTTGGTTGCTGATCTTGGCTGAAAGTGGATCAATTGCGCAGCGGATAAACATGGCCTCTTCTAGCTTTGATGCAGGGGAGAATCCCTCTGTTGGATTTTCCAGATTCAGCTGATCAGTCCATTTAGCTTCAATACTTTCATATCCTGGCCGCCTATGCATCGCCAATGAACCTGACATCACAGGTCATATTTTCTTATCACTACATGCCCCTCCGATAGGGGGCCACTCGGGAGTAACGGCCACTTAACACATGATTAAGTCTCTATTTTTTTGGCCAAAAATGAAAGAAGATATAATACAATGGATTCGTTCTTGTGACATCTGCAGCCGCATACACTATGACCGAGCTACCTCCCCAAGTTTTCTACAACCACTACCCTTACCTACAAAACATTGGGATAGTATTAGTATGGATTTCATCGAAGGGTTACCATCTTCTTCACACATGAACTCCATATTGGTTATAGTTGACAGATTCACAAAGTACTATCACTTTATCCTATTAACTCATCCATTTTTTGCTGAAGTCATAGCCACAACATTTATTGATACCATATACAAACTGCACGGTCTTCCATCCAATATAATCTCCGACCGAGATGCCATATTTACAACCAACTTTTGACTGAGCTATTCCGCCAAATTGGAATTCATCTCCGCCTATCCACAACGTACCATCCACAAACCGATGGCCAAACGGAGCGTGTAAACCAATGCTTAGAAACATATTTACGGGGCATGTGTCTTGATCACCCTCACCAATGGGCAAGATTTCTTCCGTTAGCAGAATTCTGGTACAACAGTTCATACAACTCTAGCCTAAAGATGTCTCCTTTCCAATCGTTATTTGGTTACTCTCCCACTCTATTACCATGGGGAACTGCCAATTTCACCGCTTCTTCACCCACAACTGATTTTTGTACAGAAAGGCAAGACTTCATCAACTCACTAAGAAATAACTTGCCGTAAGCTCAACAGAGGACCAAAAACTTTGCGGATCGCTACAGAAGTGAACGAACTTACAATGTTAGCCAATACCTGTAATGCAATAAGGTAAGTAATTTAAACTTTCACTTCATTCAATTTACCTAACACAAATGCATCACTTTGTATACTTTACAATGTTAGTTCAAGAACTTCATGCACTTGTCTGTAACACACAAGCAAGGGACCTTGAAGTCATCGTGCTCGTCCGGATCAAACAAATAGTCATACCTGAAAATGGACATGAATGATGATAAAATGAGAATAAGAGGAGGAAAGTTTTTGAATGAATGAATAAACNCTATGTTATAAAACATTACATTCTATTTTAACACGTGTGAATAAATTTGCTAAAAGTATGGAAAATAAACATAAAAAATATTATTAAAAAATAAATGTGTAAATAATATTTTATGAATCTGAAATTTATTTACAATTTTAAACTATTGTTCTCATTTATATCCTGATCATCATAATGTAGTGAACAAATCTAAATATTACATTTTTAGTATAGTTAGAAATATTTTTAAATTTAAACAAAATTGTAATGTAATTATGTAGGTATATTTAATAAAAAATTCATACAACAAATAGTTTGGTATTCGGTATTATATCCATTTTATCCACTTACCAAATATTAAACCAAATAATTTTTTTTAAAAAATCATATACCAAACCAAATTTCGAATACCGAATACCAAAACCGATTACCAAAATAACAAAAATTCAGTATGGTATTCGGTATTCCGAATTATTTGCTCATCCCAATTGTATCACAAATATACCATTTGATCTGTGCATTTATGCCTTAAAAAATTATGAAAGTTATTGGGGAATTAGAAAGTTAAGATTATCAGTAGTGGTGATTCATTGGAATGTTTATGACTATAAAAAAATAAAATCTTTACTTAAGTGAAAACTACTAGAGTTAGTCAAATTGAAAGCTTATAATTAGAGCTGTTATTCGATCCGAACGAACTGAACACGCTGTGTTCATGTTCGTTCATATTTTATTCTAACGTGAAAATATGTTCGAACAATGTTCAAATTATTAAGCGAATGTTCATGTTCGTTCGAATAGCTTGTTCGAACATTGTTCGTACGATTTGTTCGAACATGTTTATACTATTTGTGCGAAATTCATCCAAATGGTTCTTCATGTTCTAACTCATCTTCATTTTCTGTAGAAATTGGTTGTTCATAAAAAACAATAATTGCATCCAAATGGTTAACTAACATTCGTATTGTTTCATATTTGACATTTTTAGAGTTTTGTAGAATATCAAATGTTTCTTTTTTCAGAATTTTGAATCTAATAAAGAGTTGAGTAGTGATTCCCAGCCGCCGTTAGAGTCAATTAATGAAAATTAGAGTTTTATAATTGTTTTTACACCTAAATACTATAATGATATATCATATTAAAAATTAATTTAAATAATATATGTGTCCACGAATGTTCACATTTGTTCACGAAAATGTTCATGTTCGTTCAAATTATAAACGAACAAAAAATAATATTCGAACAATATTCATATTTTTATTCGAACAAGCGAATACGATCACATACGAGCCGAACACATATTGTTCACGAGCTGTTCAGATCATGTAACAATCCTACTTATAATATTGTGCAATTGAGGAGTGCAGTTTTCACGCATAAAGTCTTTATGTTATTTAGTTTTATTATTATTGGCTTTTATCACATCTAAACTTCTTGATACTCGTTTAAATTGACATGAGTTCAAACACTTCTATTTAAAGCAATGTCCTTAAACCCGTCCCAATTTGTCTGGGTTAGGTGGTCGGCCGTCAGCCGATCCATTTGTTGATGGTTGGCTGGTTTTTTAAGGAAATAAAAAATATTTTTAAATTTTAATTTAATTATATTTTAACAAATAAAAAACATTTTAATAATTTTTTTTTTAATAATGTAAATTATGATATCCAAAAAGTGTATAAAAAATAAACCAAATCAAATTATTACATCTATTATTTAACTAACAAAACAAAACGGGAGAATTTCATGAATAAAGATTATTACAATTGAGATTTTTAAAATTAAACAACTTTTCTAAACAATTACAAAACTAATCATCTTGTTTTATTTTATTAATATATTTATTTATTATTTGATTCTCTAGTTCAAATATAAATAAACTCATATTTTAAGGACTAAATGTAATTTATCTATTCTTTATTTTTACTCAAACATTAAACTTTAAAAACCAACAATCTAAAACATTAAACTCTAAAACTCAAAATATCAAATATTTAGGTTTTACCCAATGTTTTTGTACCAGTCGGTACTATGAAAACCTGGCGGCACTGGTATTTCAACTAGTATAGTTCGGTAACGGGTTTACGGGTCGGAACCCATGTTTTTCCGGGTCCGCCAGGAAAAAATAAAAAAAAAATTTGATTAAAGTTTTTTCAAAAATAAAATAAAAAAAATATTCGTACCAGTCATACCGATATGAACCGGTTTAAAAACATTGGTTTTACTATGAGTCAGGTTCGTGTAGAGCTGTAAAAGAATCGAACTGAATTAGGTGTTTTAAGGTTCTAGTTCACCTTAAAATATACAAGTCTTGGTTCGGGTTTCAAAACTTAAAAACTATTATTTGATGTTCGGTCTGGATTGTGATAATTTGAATATGATTAAAATTAAATACACATAATATTAAATATATATAATATAAAATTATTAGCTCGCGAAAAGACTCAGTTTGATTCATCATAAATTTTGATTTTTGAGGTTCGGTTCGTTAGTATTGATCTCGAGTCTTGACCGAATTGACTCGAAAGGTTTGTGAATCGCCTCGGCTCAAAAAAGTTTCATGAACCCAAACATTATGAGTTTAATATTTAAAGTTTATAATATTTAAAATTTAAAGTAAATAAAGAATAGATAAATTGAATTTCAATCCTTGAAATATATGTTTATTTATTTATTATTTAAATAATTAGATAATAAATAAATATATTAATAACATAAAATAAGATGATTAATTTTGTAATTGTTTAGAAAAGTTGCTTAGTTTTGAAAACTCTAATTATAATAATATTTATTCATGAAATTCTCCCCAAAACAATAGATGTAATATATTGTTGAAAAATAATATTCAAACAGAAAGACGCGTTTTTTGTGACATCCAATCCAACAACTTCAATTATTGTAATATCAAATCTGTAAATAATTTCCTTTTAGTGACATTTTCCAAATTCACATCTTTCTTTTAATTTGGGGCCCTCCATCTTTATTAGTTTTTTTATAAATATAAGCAATGTTTTAAAAATTAAAAGTGGTTGTTCAACTACTTATGTTAACCTTAAAATTTGTCTTTCGTTTTAAGTGTGGATATCAGGATGATAATCGATTACACTTTATTATTCGGTGATTATCGATATTGATGTAGAATGTTGAGATTTGGATGAAAATTGTCTACACTTAAGCATTTAATGATGATCGATATTCGTGTCGAGTGTGTAGATCATGATTATGTCAATTTTACTTAAGCATTTGGTGACGAATGAGCGATTCGTCACGTGGATCGATCACGCAATAGCGAATGAGACAAGTGAACAAGCTCTTGCTTTATCCAATATTATTCTTCAAAAAATATATCAATAGAGTTATAGTTTAATTATATCTAATTCAAATGAAAGTATATATAATTGGTTGATATACCGCAATTATACTTTGGGAAAAAATGACATTAACTTATATAGTTATTAGCATTTTTAAATGCTTGTATGATACACCATATTATTAATAGTTCATTTATTAAAATATTCCATCTATTAAATAAATGCTATAGGATTTAGAGTAAAAAAACTTTAATGTTTGTAAAAATCATATGACAAAAAAAATCAAAATCCAATAGAATAATATGTTTTCACATATGATAGACCAAGAAAAACATGTAATGCGTTACTATATGGGCATGCATAAGTCAAGTGGATCCATCGGCGCACGGTTCTCAATATTGAACTCTCATCCCACCCTTGGATGGAATCATGATTTACGGGCTAGTGAACGTAACTCTTGGAATGGTAACCATTAGTTAGTCGGTGATCGAGACGCATGACAAATCCAGTCATCAAGTCACGAAGCGGTCCGAATCATGGATCAGAACAAGCAGGGAAGCTGAGTGGACTCACATTGTGAGCATATCAAATCTCTTTAAGGGGCCAAGCAATGTCGAGCAGTCGCTCATGTGGTCACGATGTTAGGAGAGACAAGACAACCCTACAATACGAGGTTAGGAACAACACAATTCTTATGATGCCAATGTTAGAGGAGCAATGTATCCTTCTTTTCATGGATTGTATCAACTAATCAATGAGAATATGTCTAATCATGAGGACAAATAGATCAAGGAAATTGGGTTTTGCCCTCCCAATTATCTATAAATACTGTGTGGAGATTTGAAGAAAGTGACTTTGAGACTTGAGTGGTAACATTATGCTTCAACATTGGCTTTGTCTTTGTGTAGCAAGAATTACTATCCTTGTACTTGCGAGCTTTGTGTAAATGACATCATTTGTCTTATTCGTGAAAAATTTACGAGATTCACCTCTTAGAACCATAGTTTTCTCCCCGTTTTGAAGTTTTCCTTATAAATCTTGTGTCTCCATTATATTAAACAACTAAGCTAACTTTGTCCTCTAACAACAAAATTGAAAACTCGATTAATCATTTCTCTAAGTAAGAACAAAACGAGTGTTGGGTACCTCTCTTTAGAACCCTAAGACATGGATATGGTTTTCACAAATAAAATCATAAATAACTATTCCCATTAATTGAAAAAAACGATAACTTTTCATTAATAAATCTAGTTATACTTCTATCTTACTTTTGTATTTTTTTTCCATTTGATCTTATATGATTTTCTTCAATATCATTTNAAATTTAAACAAAATTGTAATGTAATTATGTATGTATATTTAATAAAAAAATCATACAACAAATAGTTTGGTATTCGGTATTATATCAATTTTATCCACTTACCAAATATTAAACCAAATAATTTTTTTAAAAAAAATAATATACCAAACCAAATTTCGAATACCGAATTCCAAAACCGATTACCAAAATAACAAAAATTCAGTATGGTATTCGGTATTCCGAATTATTTGCTCATCCCAATTGTATCACAAATATACCATTTGATCTGTGCATTTATGCCTTAAAAAATTATGAAAGTTATTGGGGAATTAGAAAGTTAAGATTTTCAGTATATTGATGTAGAATGTTGAGATTTTCAGTATAGGAATTACACTTTATTATTCGGTGACTATCGATATTGATGTAGAATGTTGAGATTTGGATGAAAATTGTCTACACTTAAGCATTTAATGATGATCGATATTCGTGTCGAGTGTGTAGATCATGATTATGTCAATTTTACTTAAGCATTTGGTGACGAATGAGCGATTCGTCACGTGGATCGATCACGCAATAGCGAATGAGACAAGTGAACAAGCTCTTGCTTTATCCAATATTATTCTTCAAAAAATATATCAATAGAGTTATAGTTTAATTATATCTAATTCAAATGAAAGTATATATAATAGGTCGATATACCGCAATTATACTGTGGGAAAAAATGACATTAACTTATATAGTTATTAGCATTTTTAAATGCTTGTATGATACACCATATTATTAATAGTTCATTTATTAAAATATTCCATCTATTAAATAAATGCTATAGGATTTAGAGTAAAAAAACTTTAATGTTTGTAAAAATCATATGACAAAAAAAATCAAAATCCAATAGAATAATATGTTTTCACATATGATAGACCAAGAAAAACATGTAATGCGTTACTATATGGGCATGCATAAGTCAAGTGGATCCATCGGTTCTCAATATTGAACTCCGATCCCACCCTTGGATGGAATCGCGATTTACGGGCTAGTGAACGTAACTCTTGGAATGGTAACCATTAGCTAGTCGGTGATCGAGGCACATGACAAATCTAGTCATCAAGTCACGAAGCGGTACGAATCATAGATTAGAACAAGCAGGGAAGCTGAGTGGAACAACAGATCAGATCTCATTGTGAGCATATCAGATCTCTTTAAGGGGCCAAGCAATGTCGAGCAGTCGCTCATGTGGTCACGATGTTAGGAGAGACAAGACAACCCTACAATACGAGATTAGGAACAACATAATCCTTATGATACCAAAGTTAGAGGAGCAATGTATCCTTCTTTTCATGGATTGTATCAACTAATCAATGAGAATATGTCTAATCATGAGGACAAATAGATCAAGGAAATTGGGTTTTGCCCTCCCAATTATCTATAAATACAGTGGGGAGATTTGAAGAAAGTGACTTTTAGACTTGAGTGCTAACATTATGCTTCAACATTGGCTTCGTCTTCGTGTAGCAAGAATTACTATCCTTGTACTTGCGAGTTTTGTGTAAATGATATCATTTGTCTTATTAGTGAAAAGTTCGTGAAGAGATTCACCTCTTAGAACCATAGTTTTCTCCCCATTTTGAAGTTTTCCTTATAAATCTCGTGTCTCCATTATATTAAACAACTAAGCTAACTTTGTCCTCTAAAAACAAAATTGAAAACTCAATTAATCATTTCTCTAAGTAAGAACAAAACGAGTGTTGGGTACCTCTCTTTAGAACCCTAAGACATGGATATGGTTTTCACAAATAAAATCATAAATAACTATTCCCATTAATTGAAAAAAACGATAACTTTTCATTAATAAATCTAGTTATACTTCTATCTTACTTTTGTATTTTTTTTCCATTTGATCTTATATGATTTTCTTCAATATCATTTTTGGCGAGAGAACTAAGAGTTCATGATCAATCACCTCGAGCATATACTCAATTGAAACTTCTTTGCAGTTGTTATGATCTCGTCATCACGTCCTCGTTTCCAAATAGTTGAGTGCCGCTCAATTATTTGTATTTTCCAATTTCTACGTATTAATTGTATCGGATTGGATCAATTTAAACATATATTCATTTTGGAAACTTGTACATATTAGAATAATTATTTTATGTAGCCAACAAAAATGAATTATTAACAATAATTACAACGACAATGACATTATTAGAGAAAAGTCTATTGTCCAATGAAGAATTCAATTAAATCCAATATTTTAAATTTCCAGGACCGGTATACCATAAATTTTGGGCGTACCGGATTCGGCTAGTATTTTCGCAAAATATCGGTCGGTACGAGTATTTTGCGGCGGTTCGGGTTTTGGTTTAAAAAAAATAAAATATAAATATTTTATAATTTATTTTATTTGAATATTCTGGTACGGATCCGGTACATATCCGATATACGGATCCAATAAACTTGTCCGATATACCGGTTTTTAAAACATTGATTAAATCTGAGTAATAAGACAAGTTAAATGGTAAAATAAAAATCATTCTTTTATTATTATTTTTTCAATTTTGTTGTCGGTTCTTCTACATGCCATTTTTCTCAAATCATATACTATTTGATGCTTCATTTCATAGTAATTCCATCTCATTCATTCGCTCTCCCAGTTTCCTGACTTCTATGCCCATTTTGTACGCGCCCAGATTACATAATTTTTCAAGAAGAATGGAAAGTGGCAAGTTTCTGCACTTCATCTTCATCTTCATCTTCATCTTCTGTGGATTTTTTGCTTCATCAGCTGCCTTGAACCAGCCCAAACTTGTCAAAGAAGAAGGTATTCAACTCACTCACTGTAAAAAATGACTTCATCCTCTAGCTTTTCTAACTCCTGGACTTGTTCTGTAATCTTTTTTTCTTGGGTGATAGTGACAGCGTTAAAGGGAATCGCTACAAAAGTTGGGAAAAAAGACTGGGATTTTAGTAAGGATCCTTGCAGTGGAGAAGGGAATTGGAGTTTACCCTTTACAAGGAGAGGCTTTGCAAGCGTAGTTTCTTGCAATTGCACTTTCAGTAATGGCACAATCTGCCACGTTAATTACATGTAATTTTGCTCATTTTTAACCCTCTCTATAGTTAGTGAAATTCCAAGTATATTTGATTTTAAAAGTGTTGTTTTGAGCACTGGAAATTTTTGTTTGGTGATTTGAAAGGCAAAGCTGGCTTGTGAATAAACGCGTCAAGAGTCAATTGTTGACTGGCTTACTGTTGGTAGGCTTATCCTGTCGCGTCCACGTTGTCAGCAAGTCATTTTATTATGGAAAAATATGTCCTTTTCTTGACTTCCCTTACATTTGATGGGGTTTCTTAGAGTGTGTTTGGATATAACGTATAACAGTGGTGACACCACATCGTAACATAATTGAACAAATCATTTACTATAATCTACATTCAATTTCTGAAGTGGGATAATTTTCTTATTTCAGCACATCTCTCAAGTCCAATCACTTGACAAGTTGGACTTCACAATTCAAATCGGTGGATTACCAACCGATCAATTTTATAAACCGGACTAACCCCGACAAGGTCACTAAGGATTTTCTACACCCGCTCCGATACCATGCTAAATTTCTAGAGTCGGGTCAATTCATATGGGGAGTGTGCTCGAATATAACGTATAAGAAGGATGATACCACATTGTAAAAGACTTGAATAAGTCATCTACGATCCACATTCCCTCCTATAAATCCAGTCTTCCTTTCGAGCTAGGAGTTGTTCTAGGAATTCACAACATCCAAAGTAGGGTTTTCTTTGGGAGTATAGTTATATGCAGTGGGTGCCCTTTTAAAGCCTTTACATCAGTCCCCCTTTTGTTGTTGAAAAGTCAGCCAGCTCTGTATCTTGTTAAGCCAAAGACCAATCTAATCCACGTTCAATTTCCAATGTAGGATAATTTCCTTATTTCAACACGACTTCTCTATAACAACAAATATTGTTCGTTTTGGATCTAGACTGATTTGGGATAATAAAGGTGTCATATATGAAAAGTTTGTTGTGTATGATGCAATTGTGTTGCTACACAATTAAATATAATGAATCCTAAGCTTTAACATTCTTTATACCTTGAAAGATCTTAAAACTTGATTTTAAGCTACAAGTTATATGTTCTTAACAGTAAACTTGAATGTGAAATAAACTTCATCTTTCAGTTTAGTCTTCAATTATGTATTTGAAGCTTCTTCTAATTGATTTTTTAGTTGCTAACTTTGTCATATTTAAATGTATGTAGAGCGTTAAAAGCACAAAATTTGACAGGTGAAGTTCCGGTAGAGTTTGCTGTGTTTCGACATCTTAGATTATTGTAAGTATTCATGGCTTGTCTTTTCATTTTATTCTATATCTCTGTCTTATAGTTTAGTGTTTTTTTCTCTTCAGGGATCTTAGTCGAAACTACCTTCACGGAGCTATACCGTCTCAATGGGCTAATATGAACTTGTTTTACTTGTAATGACTATTTCTAACCTGCCATTTTGTTACCAATTTTCTAACTCTTGGTTAATGTTCAGATCATTCATGGGAAACAACTTGTTCGGTCCTTTTCCGACTGTTCTTACCACAATAACCACCCTCGGATACTTGTATGATTAATGTCGAGTAACATTTGCTTGTCTGAAAGTATCTTATATGAATCTGAATCATTTGTAGGAGTCTCGAGGGAAACCGGTTTTCGGGATCGATTCCTCCTGAGATACGACGCTTGGTTAACTTAGAAACTCTGTATGTTTTGCTACTGAATTTTATGTCACCTCTTGTGGATATTTTTGTTTCTTCTTGCCTGGATTTGTTTTTCTTTTTTTCCAGTATCCTGTCTTCGAATTATTTCACCGGAAAATTACCGGAGGAGTTATCGAATTTAACATCCTTAGCTGATCTGTGAGTATTTAGTGTTCTTGCAGTTTAATTATACAATGCTGCTTTTTTGTAAGAAAATACTTGGTTCTACTTCTACACTGTCTGAATGTAATATTTTTTGCATATTAGGAGGCTAAGTGACAATAACTTCACGGGAAAGATCCCTGATTTTATAGGCAGGATGACAAAAATGACTAAACTGTAAGTATCTTCATATCTAAATGAGAAAATTACGACAGTGGCCTCCGATGTTTAAAATAGTGTAAAGACGATACCCTCAAAGTTTGTAAATTGCATGCAAAGTCCCCGAAGTTTCATAACCGTTCAAAAATGACCCTAAAGTGAATAGTAACGGTTTTCATCTTTTCTCGTATGAGTATTTTGACAATTTATGCATTTTATTTAAATTTGAGGATTAACAGCACACATTATATCAACTTTTCGGGACGTTGTACGTAATTTACAAACTTTTGGGCACTGTCTTTACACTATTTCAAAGTCTACTCATATCTAAATTTTATTTCAGTTACGTCGAAAGCTCGATGAAATTGGTTTTAAGTTTACCTTTATTCGTGCAGGTACATGCAAGGTTGCTCTCTGAATGGTCCAATTCCGGATTCTATTTCTTCACTTACAGGCTTAACTGATTTGTAAATGATCTGCAAATATTTCAACTAGCCATTGTTGAAGATGAATACAAGCTTAAGTTCATTTGTTATTGCAGAAGGATCAGTGATCTAGTCGAAGGTCGATCGGCATTTCCGGTACTAAATGAAATGAAGAACTTGAAAGTTCTGTACGTCCTTAATTACTTGCTTGTCGTAATCATATATGTTGATTTGATTTTGTTAAGACAACAAAATTTCTCTTTTTTTAAGGATACTGAGAAATTGCTTCATAGATGGAGATATCCCTGAGTACATAGGAACAATGGGAATTTTGCAAAATTTGTAAGTGTTACACAATTTTATTTAGTGTTTTCTATTGAAATATTTTCGGTGGAAATATAAATGTTCTCATTTATAAGAGAGTTATATCATAAGTAATTGGTTTGATCTATCATTTTCAATATGATTTGCTTCACATTGACATTCTTCTAATCCATTGATTAATGAATTTCTACATTTTTGTTATTTAATCTCATACAGGGACCTTAGCTTTAATAACTTGTCTGGAATGATCCCTGCTTCGTTTGAACACTCAAATATCCAACGAATGTATGTTCGCATTGCTCATTTAGTTCAAAATATCATTATTATCCTTCTAAATCTGCTTGTTTTGTGCTCGATAGGTACTTGAATGCAAACCGGCTAACCAAGCAAATGCAAAGAATTACAGGAAGAACATATGTGTAAGTGATTATATTTAACTCTTGAAGTTTTACGTGGAAAACGAATAGATTAAATGATGATATACCTTCTTTCATATATTGATTGTAGAGACGTTTCTAATAACACTTTTACATTGGAAAGTTCATCAAATGATGATTGTCCACATGAGAACAGGTAATGAATAGATAGATTTTTTCGGATTCGATGCTCCATTTCGGTTTTTAAACACTCGTTTATGTATACTGTGAAATGCTTGCTTTAGAAACATGGTGGAGAGTCACTCATCAGCTCCAAATAATTCCCTTGAAGTAAATATGTGCTTCAAGCAAGGATTCCCATGTTCGGATCCTACGAAACGAAGTAAGTTTCTATCATTACACTGTTGAAATATCCCGCATCGCGGAAATACAAAACTCCTAGTTTACAACGGAAGTAATATCACAATTAATTGGCTTATCAAGCAATTTTCAATGTGATTCACTTCTCTTATGGATTGGGTTACACGGACACTGTCCTGTCTCCCGGCCCTGTGAATCCTGAATTTCTTTATACACCAATCGCCTTTCTTCACCTGCAAAATGAACTTAAACTTCTGAATATAGCATAATTATTGTCCTTGTAAATCTGCAGGAAATTACCATCTGCATATTAATTGCGGTGGCGAAGNGTCGAAACTACCTTCACGGAGCTATACCGTCTCAATGGGCTAATATGAACTTGTTTTACTTGTAATGACTATTTCTAACCTGCCATTTTGTTACCAATTTTCTAACTCTTGGTTAATGTTCAGATCATTCATGGGAAACAACTTGTTCGGTCCTTTTCCGACTGTTCTTACCACAATAACCACCCTCGGATACTTGTATGATTAATGTCGAGTAACATTTGCTTGTCTGAAAGTATCTTATATGAATCTGAATCATTTGTAGGAGTCTCGAGGGAAACCGGTTTTCGGGATCGATTCCTCCTGAGATACGACGCTTGGTTAACTTAGAAACTCTGTATGTTTTGCTACTGAATTTTATGTCACCTCTTGTGGATATTTTTGTTTCTTCTTGCCTGGATTTGTTTTTCTTTTTTTCCAGTATCCTGTCTTCGAATTATTTCACCGGAAAATTACCGGAGGAGTTATCGAATTTAACATCCTTAGCTGATCTGTGAGTATTTAGTGTTCTTGCAGTTTAATTATACAATGCTGCTTTTTTGTAAGAAAATACTTGGTTCTACTTCTACACTGTCTGAATGTAATATTTTTTGCATATTAGGAGGCTAAGTGACAATAACTTCACGGGAAAGATCCCTGATTTTATAGGCAGGATGACAAAAATGACTAAACTGTAAGTATCTTCATATCTAAATGAGAAAATTACGACAGTGGCCTCCGATGTTTAAAATAGTGTAAAGACGATACCCTCAAAGTTTGTAAATTGCATGCAAAGTCCCCGAAGTTTCATAACCGTTCAAAAATGACCCTAAAGTGAATAGTAACGGTTTTCATCTTTTCTCGTATGAGTATTTTGACAATTTATGCATTTTATTTAAATTTGAGGATTAACAGCACACATTATATCAACTTTTCGGGACGTTGTACGTAATTTACAAACTTTTGGGCACTGTCTTTACACTATTTCAAAGTCTACTCATATCTAAATTTTATTTCAGTTACGTCGAAAGCTCGATGAAATTGGTTTTAAGTTTACCTTTATTCGTGCAGGTACATGCAAGGTTGCTCTCTGAATGGTCCAATTCCGGCTTCTATTTCTTCACTTACAGGATTAACTGATTTGTAAATGATCTGCAAATATTTCAAATAGCCATTGTTGACGATGAATACAAGCTTAAGTGCATTTGTTATTGCAGAAGGATCAGTGATCTAGTCGAAGGTCGATCGGCATTTCCGGTACTAAATGAAATGAAGAACTTGAAATTTCTGTACGTCCTTAATTACTTGCTTGTCGTAATCATATATGTTGATTTGATTTTGTTAAGACAACAAAAATTCTCTTTTTTTAAGCATACTGAGAAATTGCTTGATAGATGGAGATATCCCTGAGTACATAGGAACAATGGGAAATTTGCAAAATTTGTAAGTGTTATACAATTTTATTTAGTGTTTTCTATTGAAATATTTTCGGTGGAAATATAAATGTTCTCATTTATAAGAGAGTTATATCATAAGTAATTGGTTTGATCTATCATTTTCAATATGATTTGCTTCACATTGACATTCTTCTAATCCATTGATTAATGAATTTCTACATTTTTGTTATTTAATCTCATACAGGGACCTTAGCTTTAATAACTTGTCTGGAATGATCCCTGCTTCGTTTGAACACTCAAATATCATTCAAATGTATGTTCGCATTGCTCATTTAGTTCAAAATATCACTATTATCTTTCTAAATCTGCTTTTTTGTGCTCGATAGGTACTTGAATGCAAACCGGCTAACCGAGCAAATGCAAAGAATTACAGGAAGAACAAATGTGTAAGTGATTATATTTAACTCTTGAAGTTTTATGTTGAAAACGAATAGATTAAATGATGATATACCTTCTTTCATATATTGATTGTAGAGACGTTTCTAATAACACTTTTACATTGGAAAGTTCATCAAATGATGATTGTCCACATGAGAACAGGTAATGAATAGATAGATTTTTTCGGATTCGATGCTCCATTTCGGTTTTTAAACACTCGTTTATGTATACTGTGAAATGCTTGCTTTAGAAACATGGTGGAGAGTTACTCATCAGCTCCAAATAATTCCCTTGAAGTAAATATGTGCTTCAAGCAAGGATTCCCATGTTCGGATCCTACGAAACGAAGTAAGTTTCTATCATTACACTGTTGAAATATCCCGCATCGCGGAAATACAAAACTCCTAGTTTACAACGGAAGTAATATCACAATTAATTGGCTTATCAAGCAATTTTCAATGTGATTCACTTCTCTTATGGATTGGGTTACACGGACACTGTCCTGTCTCCCGGCCCTGTGAATCCTGAATTTCTTTATACACCAATCGCCTTTCTTCACCTGCAAAATGAACTTAAACTTCTGAATATAGCATAATTATTGTCCTTGTAAATCTGCAGGAAATTACCATCTGCATATTAATTGCGGTGGCGAAGGCGTAAATATCGGGAATGTGTCGTATGAATCGGATAAAAAAGATGGCAACTTTGCATCAATGTATTACTCTAGCCCTGAGCTGAAATGGGCATTTAGCAGCACTGGAAACTTCAAGGAGAGTGATATTTCGGACAGATACATTGCAACGAATATTTCAACTGGTTTAAACTCAACATCATATGTACCGGAACTTTACCGAACCGCACGGATTTCGACTCTTTCCCTTACTTACTACGGCCTTTGTCTTGGTAACGGAAGTTACAATGTAACACTTCACTTTGCAGAAATTATGTTCACAAATGATGGTACATTTAGCAGTCTTGGAAGGCGTTTGTTTCATGTATATTTGCAGGTAAATCGTATAGATACAATGATGACGATGAATGTGGTTAAAGTTTGGTGTTTGCAGGGGAATTTGGTTCTCAAGGATTTTGATATTGCAGCTGAGGCTGGTGGTCCATGGAAGCCTATTACGAGAAGTTTTCCTGTTTTCGTAACAAGTAATACGCTAAAGATCCATCTTTATTGGGCGGGAAGAGGAACGACGGCTATCCCGCAAAAAGGAACTTATGGTCCTCTCATATCAGCAATCTCAGTACAACCTAGTATGTTAATTATTCAACATTTTTGCTTCACTATGCATGTGAATAACGTGAGATTTCGTTTTCGTTTACGTTTTCTCGTTCATTATGAACTTATTACTATGCGAGAATGCTGCATTGTTGTTGTTCACTTGGATCACAGAGTGTAATTTCATTGCAGATTTTGCTCCCCCTCCCGAACCACAAAACTCAACTCATTCACCAGCTGAAAGCCGACATCTTGGGGCTGGTACCGTGGCTGGGATTACCGTGGGAGTATTTTCGATGCTGGTTTTGATAATAGGAATACTTCATGTGAAGGGCTATCTTGGAAGCAGAAAACCTGCTGGTTAGTAAATACTGCTAAAGGGCAAAGGTCGAACATTCATTTTCGAGCTTTGTTTGTTCGATAAGCCCGACTTTTAGTTGAAGGTCTTATTACAAACACTATGTTCAGACACAATCTTTTGGTCCATGAACAGAGTTCAGTGGTCTGGATCTTCAAACAGGTCTATTCACATTAAGACAGATAAAGGCAGCAACTAATAACTTCGATCCGGCTCACAAGATCGGAGAAGGCGGTTTCGGATGCGTCTACAAGGTATTCAATATTCATCTTTGTAACACAACCAACATTAAGTAAACATATTGATGTTCGTTCGAACAGGGCTTATTATCTGATGGAACGATAATAGCAGTAAAACAGCTATCGTCAAAGTCGAAACAGGGTAAACGAGAGTTTGTAAATGAAATAGGAATGATTTCTGCACTTCAACACCCAAATCTTGTTAAGCTTTATGGATGTTGTGTTGAAGCAAATCAGTTCTTATTAGTCTACGAGTACATGGAAAATAATTGTCTCGCTCGTGCTCTCTTCGGTAAGCTCTTTACGAATCACACTATTTCGTTACTCGATGATTCGTTACGTTGTTATTATAGGTAACGATGATGTTTTAAAAGGCAAGTTAGATTGGAAAACCAGACAAAAAATCTGCCTTGGAATAGCTAATGGCTTATTACATCTACATGAAGAATCAAAACTGAAAATAGTGCACAGAGACATTAAGGCAAGTAATGTTTTACTAGACAAGGATTTTAATGCAAAAATATCGGATTTCGGTCTAGCAAAGCTTCACGATGACGATATAACGCATATAACAACCCGAGTTGCAGGGACAATGTAAGCAAGCACATTTTTTTCTTAATCCCTGAATTATATAAAGTTTGTTTAAGGGTGTGTTTCGAATAATATATGCAGTGGATATATGTCACCGGAGTACGCAATGCGAGGTTATCTTACACCGAAAGCTGATGTTTATAGCTTCGGTGTTGTGTTACTTGAACTTGTGAGTGGAAAAAGCAACACTAATTACAAGCCAAATGAAGATGCTGTATATCTTCTTGACTGGGTAATTCTTTTCACATTTTTTCATGGAGATAACACAAGATCTTAAACTTTTTTTGAACCAGGCTTATGTATTGCAAGAGAGAGGGAGCTTACTTGAATTAGTAGACTCGGATTTATGGTGCGAATACTCGTCGAAAGAGGCGATGTTGCTACTGAATGTAGCACTTTTATGCACGAATGCTTCGCCGACTCTACGCCCAAACATGTCTCAAGTTGTGAGCGTGCTTGAAGGGCATATAGATATTCAAGAAGTTATGTCTGATCCTGGATTTTCAATGGCTTGTTCAAAGGCTAAATCTGAAACAACACACTTTGGGCAAAACACAAGTTCAAGCCAAGAGATGTCAACACAGACATGGCTTTCTGATTCCTCAGTTTTGCTCAATGAGATGGAGCAAAAATAAACAAGCATCCTATGAAATCTTAAGGTGTTTATTTCGGAAATAATATGGGGTTTAGGGTTTACGGTATAGAGGTTTCAAGGTGCTTGTGGTTTATTATAAATGATAAAGACTGCTTAGTGCTTAATTTGTAGAAGGAGAATGATGTTATATATAAAATTTAATGAATAATGTATTTTAAGTAATAAAAAACTTTTTTAGTCTTATAGTTATAAATAATATTATATCTGATTTAATTAATTTAAAATATTGTCATACAATAAAGGATACTTAATAGATTTCGTTAAGATTGTTAGAAACAATCACAATGAGTTCTCCAAAATATTTCATAAATGTTATCCATTCTTATTTCCGTAATAACATCATAATGATAATTTTCTAATTATTCAAATCATTCACCAATTTGGTCAATTCTATATTTCTTATTCTCCTTATCAAATTTATACATTGACTATAAAATGATGATTTTTCGTCTATCTTTTGTTAATCGATTTTGAAATATTAAAGTGTTATTTATATAATTTTTAATATATAGATATATTATTTACATATTTCAAATTTAGATATATTTTTACATTTTTTAAAGTTAAGTAATTAAATAAAAATGATTTTCATGTTTAAAACATTAACTGATATTAAATTGAAACAACAGTTATTTTTAATTTTTTCCATTAAATATGCAATTATAAATATTATAGAATATATTTACAAACTTTTTGAATTTAGAGTTGTTTGATTATAACAATTTTTATACTATTTTTATCATTTTCAAAGTTCGATATTTCTTTTACATTATTTTAAAAGTTTCGATATGATTATAAATATAATCATAAATAAAAACAATACATTTTATAATATTTTTTATTTTAAATATTTTTGAAAACGTTTAAAAAGTATTATCGGAAAAAGTGAAAAAATAGTTATATTTTTTATTATTTGAAATTTTACATTGGTTGGACTATTCGCCGTAGAGCGGGTATTCGCAAGGATATGACACGTATTTGAATATTCAAACTTAATGTGCATTTAGGTCGGGCACGGATTTAAAGTGATAAGTGGTAGAACGGATGTAAATTTAATTAAACAATACCCAAACCTTATCGATTTATATCCCTACATTCCACGCATCTAATGATTATTGGGAGATAAGACGTTAGCGCTTGGCCTATACCCACCTTACATCATACATAGGAGTGCAGTGGGATCTACAAACTAGAACTAAAGTGACCTGCATAATGTGTTACGATATGAGCCTGCACAAGTCAAGTGGGCCCATCAACGGTTCAATGTTCTCAATATTGAACTCCGATCCCACCTTTGGACATAATCACGATTCAAGTGACCCATTACTTAGACAATCCCTACCGATTGAGGTGCATGGCAAATCCAATTCTCAAGTCACAAAACGATCTAAATCATGGACTAGAACGGGTTGGGAAGCTGAGTGACGAACATCATGTGTATATTGGATCTATCTATAGGACAATCTCCATTTCTCAGGCCGAGCAAGGGTTGAGTCTGGGACAATCCATATGACCGCGATATCAGGAGAGACATGACAACCCTACAACACGTAAGTTAAAGACATGAAAATTCTTATGATGTCTATGTGAGAGACACATAACATCCTTCTTTTTATAGATTATCTGCAGCCGGATGAATGGGAAGATGTCTAATTATATAAGGATAAATAGATTAAGAAAAAAACTGTATCGTCCTCCCAATTATCTATAAATACCAAGGAAAGATATCTAAACTATCACCAAGGATTCGTCGCAACAACTTTCGAGCGCCCAAATTACGAAAATACCTCCGATGCCATTTCATTCCGAAATCATCCGAAAATATTCAACATCATTAGAGACATGCCATACGAACCCGGGGTGTCCAAATTACGAAAAACCATCGACTTCACTTCAACTCGAAAAACTCAAAATATCATGAAAAACGTGTCAGATGCTTTTATGGAGTATCCAAATCACAAAAAATTAGACTATGTTCTAAAACCGAACCAGTTTTATTCGGTCCGGCCAGTTTGAATCGGATCCAGAGAGAAAACCGGTCCGGTTTAAGAGTACTAATAAGAATTTGGGTGTTTTTGTTGCCGGTGTAAATCTACATTTCACGCTTTCCAGCCGTTCGGGAAAGTCCAGAACCTTGTCAGTGTTAGGTTCCTTAGATGTCCTTCTCCACCAAATAGCTTTATTTGTTGTGTTTGGGACCGGGAGTCGTGAATCTTCGCCCCTTGAACGATTACCTTATAGTCTTGCGTGTGGCAAAAACGGTAGAAACCATGGAAAATTACCCATTCCCAATATCCCCGCCACAGCCGCTCTTGTCCAAGAGCATCGAGTTATTGACCATGAATGAGGAATCAAATATGAGTCACCTTGTAAAGCGGAAACCCTAATAACTGCAACAAAGCATACCGGTTTGGACCGGATTAGAAAGAAATCCGGTTCACAATTCCGATCCGGTTTTAGAATATAGCTCCTAGACAATATCAATTCTCAAATTCAAATCATTCCATATATTGCACAATTATTATAATACTATAATATATTTAAATTCAAACATATATTTATTTTCGAAACTTGTACATATTAAAATAATTATTTTATGTAGCCAACAAAAATTAATTATTGACATTAATTACAACGATAAGGACATTATTATAGAAAAGTCTATTTTCCAAATGAGGAATTCAATTAAATCCAGGGAATACGACAAGTTAAATGGTAAAATAAAATCATTCTTTTATTTATTTTGTCGTTTCTGCTTCTGCATGCCATTTTTCTCAAATTACATACAATTTGATGCTTCATTTCATAGTAATTCCTATTCGGTCTCTAGGTTGCTTTGTTGTGACGATCGTCATTTTCCCAACAATGAGGATCGACAACTCTTTGTTTAATGAGTGTCGATCGGCTATTGTCTAATGAGTGTAGATGAGCTTATTAATGGAGTGGGTCATAGTCATTAATGGAGTGGGTCACACACAAGAAGGTGACCCAATGAGCAAGTGACAATCGGCGAAGGAGTTGATGACCAATATGATTGCTATTTGAAGTGACAATTGGTGTTAGATTACACCCTTGAGAGTGGTAAAGTTTCGGTGATGATTGGTCAACCGGAAGTGGTGCACTGAGTTTGGTAGACAAAGGATTAGTGGACTTCAACCCTAAAGCTCACATACAACCATTATATAATAGATGTCAGCCGCTTTAATGCGGTATCATCATCATATCAGAATTATCAGAAAATTGCAGAGGAGCACGGGAGCAGTTCTGGGTTTAGAACATTTTGTCTGTGAGTTTGATTTAAGTTGCACAAGAACTCGATAGTTCTTGTGACTGTAATCTTTTGTTATTTTCGTGATAGTGGATTGACCAGGAGGTGGTCCGTGGTTTTCTCCCCGTACTCGGGTTCCACGTAAAATTTTATGTGTTATTTTTTCCAATTCCGCATCTAGTTTTTGCTAAGTTTAATCGGTAAAACGAATCGTAAATCCATTATAAGCTAACAAGTGGTATGAGAGCTCTTGGTTATCTGGTTACAGGTGTAGCAGAAGGTTTTTTGCTTAGTGATTCAGATTTCAAAGAGTGAAAATGGAGGATTCCAACGTACCGATTATTAAACTCACGTCGGCAAATTATTCCATCTGGAAGGTGAAGATGGAGGACTTGTTGTCATGTAAGGATTTGTGGACGACGATCGATCCGGAAAAATCAGAGGGGACAGAACCGCAGAAATGGAAATCGATGAACACGAAGGCGTTGGCGTATATCAGGTCTTGGGTCGACCTTTCGTTGTTTCATCATATTGGAGAGTTGACAAAGCCGAAGGCCATGTGGGACAAACTTCAGAAAACCTGTGAGAGAAAGAATGTGCAGAACAAGATTGACACAATTAAGAAGCTGGTAAATCTCAGATATGACAATGAAAGTCCGATGGCGCAGTACCTGAATAAGTTTCAGGATCTGGTAAATAAGTTGACTCGGGCCAATCTGAAACTTGACGATGAGTTGCAGACGCTACTGGTTCTTGGGACACTGCCTGATACTTGGGAAACATTGGTGGTGACTTTGAGTAATTCCACACCAGTATTATCGTTATCAGGAGTTGTCGAGAGTCTCGTGAATGAAGAAGAAATGAGAAAAGAAACAAGCAAGGACGTTCGGGGATGAAGCTCGTGTTAAACCAAGTAAGACACATTCAAACATTACGACAAAATTGGCTTTTCAGGAATGTTTTTTATCTTGAAGGGTATACAAGCGTGTGCGGAAATGGTTAGTGGAAGTTGAAGAGAGGGTTACTGGTTGTTGCAAGCGGAGTGCTGCAGCGGACCCTATATAGAACTTGGATGTTGACCGTCATGAAGCCGATTGACACAGTGTCAAACGTGATGAAGCCGATCGCCACAACTGAGTCTGATGTTTCTTTGGATACATGGTACAGGAGATTGGCCCATATGGGACCAGAAGGGCTCAAGCACTTGATGAAGGATGGACTCTTGTCGAACGGCAACTCTGTGCTGAGCATATGTGAAGATTGCTCGGAAGGGAAGCAACACAGAGTTGCATTCCAAGTTAAGTCGTCAGAAAATCACATCCACTTGCACTGGTCTACAACGATGTGTGTAGGGAGATGGATGTGGAGATATTCAGTGGCAAGACATATTTCATAACATTTGTGGATGATACCACTAGAAAAGCCTGGGTGTATCCGATTCGAACCCAGGATGAGGCGTTCATCAGGTTCAAAGAATTCCAGCACATGGTTGAAAGAGAGACTGGGAAGAAGTTAATCTACTTGAGTGATAATGGAGGTGAGTATACCTCGTCGGCATTTGATTTGTAATGCAAGGAGAATGGGATCAGACATGAGAAGACAGAGCCATGAACACCGCAACACAATGGAATAGCCGATCGGCTAAACCGAACACTGCTCGATAAGGCGAGATGCATACTCTCTACTGCAAAGTTGCCGAAGAGATTTTGGGGAGAAGCACTGTAGACCGCCTGTTATTTGAGAAACAGGTCCCCTTCGGCATCTATTGATTTTAAGACTCCTGATGAAATTTTGTTCCACAGAAAACCAAAGTATAATCACTTGAGGGTGTTCGAGTGCAAGGTCAAGATACTGGTTCCGAAGGATCAGAGGAAGAAATTGGACACACATTCCCAGACTGGAGTGTTTCTGGGATATGGTGAAAATGAATTTGGCTACAAGCTTTGGAATCCGACCGAGAAGAAAGTCATAAGGTCTAGGGATGTGGTATTTTTCAAGGATGAAAATATCACCGATGTGACTTCTGAGTCCAAGGGGACGGATCCTGTGAACACTGAAGAACCCCTGTCGACATTGTTGACCGACACTGAGGAAGACCGATCGACAGCGCCGATCGTCACTAATGATGAAGGGTTGGCACCACCGATCAACATTGAAAGTGACGATGAGGCTGATGTTGAAGCTTCTGATCATTACCAGCAGCACAATCATCAGCATGAAGTGCCGATGGGTGAACAGAGAAGAAGTGGCAGAGTGAGACACCCTTCCAATAAATACCCAGCAAGTGACTATGTGCTCGTCTCAGAAAATAGAGAACCTGAGACATAATTACTCGCTTTGTCTTAATCATATGTTTTGATTTTGTTAAGACAATTAAATCTCTTTCTTTTGGGATACTAAGAAATTGCTTGTTACATGGAGATATCCCTGAGTACATAGGAACAATGGGAAATTTGCAAAATTTGTAAGTGTTACATAATTTTATTTAGTGTTTTGTTATTTAATCCTAAATAATTATCACATATTTTACGGATTCAAGGACCTTAGCTTTAATAATTTGTCTGGAATGATCCCTGCTTCGTTTGAACATTCAAATATAATTCGCATGTATGTTCTCATTGCTCATTTATTTCAAAAGATCATTATTATCCTTATAAATATGCTTGTTTTATGCTGATAGGTACTTGAATACAAACCGGCTAACCAAGCAAATGCAAAGAATTACAGGAAGAACAAATGTGTAAGTGATTAATATTTAACTTATGAGGTTTTACGTGGAAAACAAAGAGATTAAATGATGATATACTTTCTTTCGTATATTGACTGTAGAGACGTTTCTAATAACAATTTTACATTGGAAAGTTCATCAAATGAAAATTGGCCACAAGAGACAAGTAATGAATAGATAGATTTTATCGGATTCGATGCTCCATTTCGGTTTTTAAACACTTGTTTACGTATATTGTGCAATGCTTGCTTTAGAAACATGGTGGAGAGTCACTCATCAGCTCCAAATAATTCCTTTGAAGTAAATATGTGCTTCAAGCAAGGATTCCCATGTTCAGATCATACGAAACGTAGTAAGTTCCTATCATTACACTTTTGAAATATGCCACATCGTGGAAATATAAAACTCCTAGTTTACAAGGGAAGTAATATCACAATTAATTGGCTTGTAAAACATTTTTCAATCTAATTCACTTCTCTTATGGATTGGGTTACACAGACAGTGTCCTATCTTCCGTCCCAGTGAATCCTAAATTTCTTTATAGACCAATGGCCTTTCTTCACCTGCAAAATGAACTTGAACTTCTGAGTAAAGCATAATTCTTACCCTTTTTCTCATGTATCTAACTCTTAATCTGCAGGGAATTACTATCTGCATATTAATTGCGGTGGCGAAGGCATAAACATCGGGAATGTGTCGTATGAATCGGATAAAAAAGATGGCAACTTTGCTTCAATGTATTACTTTAGCCCTAAGCTGAAATGGGCATTTAGAAGCACTGGAAAGTTCATGGAGAGTGATTTTCCGGACAGATACATTGCAACGAATATTTCAACTGGTTTAAACTCAACATCATATGTACCGGAACTTTACCGAACCGCATGGATTTCGCCTCTTTCCCTTACTTACTACGGCCTTTGTCTTGGTAACGGAAGTTACAATGTAACACTTCACTTTGCAAAAATTATGTTCACAATTGATAGTACATTTAGCAGTCTTGGAAGGCGTTTGTTTGATGTATATTTGTAGGTAAATCGTATAGATACATTGATGAGGATGAATGTTGTTAAAGTTTGATGTTTGCAGGGGAATTTGGTTCTTAAGGATTTTGATATTGCAGCTGAGGCTGGTGGTTCTTGGAAGCCTATTATGAGAAGCTTTGGTGTTTTCGTAACAAGTAATACGCTAAAGATCCATCTTTATTGGGCGGGAAGAGGAACGACGGTTATCCCGCAAAGAGGAACTTATGGTCCTCTCATATCAGCAATCTCAGTACATCCTAGTATGTTAATCATTCAATAATTATGCATGTTTTCGTTTTTGTTTACGCTTTTTCGTTCATTATGAGCCTATTACTACGCGGAAATGTTGCATGAAAATTGCATTGTTGTTGTTTACTTGGATCTCAAATTGTGAATTCATTGCAGATTTTACTCCACCTCCCAAACCAGTAGATTCGTCTCATTCGTCAGTTGAACGGAGATATCTTGGGGCCGGTACCGTTGCTGGGGTTACTGCCGGAGTATTTTCTATGCTCGTTTTGATAATAGGTGTACTTCATATGAAAGGCTATCTTGGAAGCAGAAAACCTCCTGGTAAGAAGCTACACTTGTTACTTGAAACTAGTTTTCAGATTACGTAAATGCTGCTAAAAGCCTAGAGGTCGAACATTCATCTTCGAGATTTCTTAGTCAACTTTTCGAAACGTGTCACAACGTGTCTTCCCCCTTGTACGATATTATCTGTTTTGGATTAGATTAGTCATAATGACTCCCACCTAGTCCTTCCACCTAGTTTTCGGATTACGTAAATGCTGCTAAAGCCTAAAGGTCGAACATTCATCTTCGAGATTTCTTAGTCAACTTTTCGAAACGTGTCACGACTTGTCTTCCTACTTGCACGATATTATCTGCTTTGAACTAGATTAACCTTAATAACTCTCACTAAGTCCCCATGGATTTACTTTTTTCCCTAACTCTAAACTTCCGGTGGATCAACTAGCTTGGGTAGTGGATCATCTATATTGGGTGAGCACGTTTAATTTTTCAGTTCTACTATAATACTTATCACTTTGTTAGGGAAAAGACCTTGTACAAGTTATGGACAAATCATTATACATAACATACGATCATTCTCTATCTATAACCGATGTTGGGATTTACTTAAGGTGCCTCACACCCCCGAGGGATCTTACAAAATGAAAGCTGAAGCCCTCGTTGTATAAAACACTGGCAAAATATTGACACAATCTTTTGGTCCATGCAGAGAGTTCAGTGGTATGGATCTTCAGACATGTCTATTCACATTAAGTTAACGAGTTCGACATTATAAGATGGAGTTGTCTGTTGGTCGAGGACGGCTCGGAAGACAGATTTGTGAAGAATACTTGGAGGGAAACAATATCGTATCAAATTAATATATTCGGAAAGACATATGATTTTAATATGGTAATAAATATCGTCACCTGACTTTTATAAGTTTTAGAGAACTTGAATTGTATTCTTCTTCCAATAGTTAAATTTGATCGTTCTGTTGGTCACATGAGTTTTATCCGTATTGGGTTTTCTATGTCAAACTTGTATCGTTTACGTTGTGTTCTTTAATGTTGTTATTCTGGGGGTTCTTCTAACATATCTAGATTTTTTGCATATCCAACATTTGGTTGAGTTCAAATATTATATTTGGTTAAATTTCAATTTAAAGGATTGTAAAATATATGTTTCGAACACTTAAATATTTTTTTCTTAAAATAAGTATATTCATTAGACTAAATGAAATTATTAACAAAATTATCATAATCTATATTAACATGAGTTATTAATAAGAATAATTAATTTATAAATGCAAACTCAAGTTTCAGTATTTTATTAATTTTTTATATCTATTTGTAGGGGTGTGCGTGGATCGGGTAACCGGCCCGTTTATCTTTTTTTATATCCGATCCGATGGATACGGATCGGAAAAATGATGATCTGAAACCGATCCGCAATAGTGGATCGGTTCACGGATCGATTTGCGGATACCCTAATATTTTTTAAAAATTATAAATAATTATAAGAAATTACCACTAATCACCAAAAATGTTACTTATTTGCAAAACATACAAATTATAAAACAACCAAAAACAGCATGTTCGGAATTTTTAATCATCCATAAAGTAAAACTTGAATTCAATACAATAATTGAATTAAAATAAATTTTTGTAAAGATTGAATTATTTTTTTCTTCTAAGTGCATGAATTTGAAAAAATAAACATAATTCACTTAGATATTCGTAATTACAACCTATAAAAATAAAATTAATTGTAAAATTAATTACATTTTAAATGATAAAATAAAATATCCGAACAATGATCTAACTTACTAGAAACATATGAATTTCAAAAATCAGTCCCCTTACTTATTGTTCTTCAATATGGGTTATTTCTGCAAAATAAGAAAAAAATATAAAAAAAATATAAAAAGCATTAATATTAACAAAAAAACAAATATTACACTAATTGATATATATATATATATATATATATTTCCAAATCATGTAATTCTTATAAGTATTCATCCACACAAACTAGTGAAAAATGAAATCTATAATAAGGACAAAATGTCTTACTATATATAACGTTTTAACTTTACAAAAATTAGAAAAAAAAGAATATAATATAATTTAATTTAATTTAATAAAAATATCGGATCAGATATAAATTTTGAAAAACCGTATCCGATCAGAAACCGCATATGACCCGATAGGGGTGTGCATAGATCAGATAACGGTGGTCACGGGTCCGACCCAACGGTTTACGGGTCGAACCTGTCAACCCGTATGGGTTGGCCCAACTGGTTGAGAATTTCTCTTGATCCGTCAACGGGTTGACACGACGAGTTGAAAGTGCGGCCCAACCCGTTGACGTGTTGAAATAACCTAAACCCTAATATTAAAAAACCTTCAATTTCAATCTTAAAAATTTTTAAAAAAAATCAAAATTGGCCAACTTCAACCCGTACAGTTTGACGGGTGGAAAATCGTGGCCCAACCCATACAATGATATTAAGCGGGTTGGTCCACCGGTTGACCCGTTTGTACAGGTTGAGCTGGCCCATGCCCACCCCCTAGATCCGATCATCATTTTTTTGATCTGAAACCGATCCGCAATAGTGGATCTGTTTACGAATCGATTTGCGGATACCCTAATATTTATTTTTTAATTATAATTGATTTTAATAAATTTCAACTAATCACCAAAAAGACTACTTATTTGATAAATATATAAATTATAAAACAACAAAAAAAACGTATATTCTGAATTTTCAAACTTTTATAAAGTAAAACTTGAATTCAATACAAGAATTGAATTAAAACAAATACATGTAAACAATTAATTAATTTTTTCTTCTAAGTGCAGGAATCTGCAAAAAATAAATATAATTCATTTAGATATTCGAAATCAAACCTATATAAATAATGTGTGTCGACTACCGATATCTCAATGATATTTCTATAAAGCACCCATTTTAGATTCCTTTAGTTGAAGATTTACTTGATGAATTGCATGAAGCTAAGTACTTTTCTAAGCTAGATTTACGTTTAGGATTTTTTCAAGTTAGGATGCATGATAGTGATATTTATAAAACTAGCTTTGCCACGCATTTGGGTCATTAAGAATTTCTTGTTATGCCGTTTGGTCTTGTAAATGCACCATCTACTTTTCAATCGCTTATGAACTCAGTTTTTGCTTCGGCTATTAAAAAATTTGACCTTGTTTTTTTTACGATATTTGGTGTATAGTAAGTCATGGCAGGAACATCTAGAACACCTTCAGGCAACATTCAGAATACTGTAGGCCAACTCTCTCTATGCAAAAAAATCCAAGTGCTCTTTCGGACAGACGTCGATTGAATACTTAGGCCATATTATTTCTCTCAACGGCGTAGCAACATACCCTTGAAAGATCTCTAATATGATCAATTGGCCTGTTCCTAGATCCCTCAAAGAGCTTCGAGGATTCTTGGGTTTGATGGGCTATTATCATAGATTTATCCATCACTATGGCTATTAAGTCAGCCACTTACACACTTATTGAAGGACAGTTTCAAGTGGAATGAATCTTCCACACATGCCTTTAACACACTCAAGATTGCTGTCAACTCAGCTCCGATCCTCACACTACCTGATTTCTCTAAGCCCTTCGTGCTCGAAACTGATGCTTGCGACACCGGCATTGGAGCTCTATTAATGCAGGCCGCTCATCCTATATCCTTTTTCTCCAAGGCCCTGGGAGTAAAATTCTAAGGTTGTTCCGTATACGAAATAGAACTAATTGCCGTGGTACATTCCGTCTTGAAGTGGAAGCACTATCTCATGGGAAAAACCTTTTATATTAAGAGTAATCATCAAAGTCTACAGTTTCTCAATAATCAGAGATTGTGAACTTTATTTCAACAAAAATGGATGGCAAAATTACTAGGATTCAACTTCGAAATCATATACAAATCGGGAAAAGAAAATCTCGCAGCTGATGCTCTATCTCGAGTTGTCTCACTTTACTCGGTTTCAACAATCCAACCGGAATGGCTCAAGGAAATACAACAATCACAAGCTAGCGACCCAATCCTCAGCCCCATTCTGAAAGGCAAACTTCTACATTCTGAAGCTTTTCTTGAATATTCACTTCATGGAGAGTTGCTTTCATATCGTGGCCGCCTATGCATCACCAATGAACCTGACATCAAATGTCGTATTTTCTCATCACTACATGCCTCTCCGATAGGGGGCCACACGGGAGTAACACCACTTACCACATGATTAAGTCTCTATTTTTTTGACCAAAAATGAAAGAAGATATAATACAATGGATTCGTTCTTGTGACATCTGCAGCCACATACACTATGACCGAGCTACCTCCCCAGGTCTTCTACAACCACTACCCGTACCTACAAAACAATGGGATAATATTAGTATGGATTTCATCGAAGGGTTGCCCACTTCTTCACACAGGAACTCCATATTGGTTATTGTTGACAGATTCACAAAGTACTATCACTTTATCCTATTAACTCATCCATATTCTGCTGAAATCATAGCCACAACATTTATTGATACCATATACAAACTGCACATCCTTCCATCCAATATAATCTCTGACCGAGATGCTATATTTACAAGCAACTTTTGACTGAGCTATTCCGCCAAATTGGAATTCATCTCCGCCTATCCACGACGTACCATCCACAAACCGATGGCCAAACGGAGCATGTAAACCAATGCTTAGAAACATATATACGGGGCATGTGTCTTGATCACCTTCACCAATGGGCAAGATTTCTTCCGTTAGCAGAATTCTGGTACAACATTTCATACAACTCCAGCCTAAAGATGTCTCATTTCCAAGCGTTATATGGTTACTCTCCCACTCTATTACCATGGGGAACTGCCAATTTCACCCCTTCTTCACCCACAGCTGATTTTTATACAGAAAGGCAGGACTTCATCAACTCACTAAGAAATAACTTGCTGCAAGCTCAACAGAGGACCATACACTTTACGGATCGCTACAGAAGTGAACAAACTTTTGACATCGGGATTTGGTTTTCTTGAAACTACAACCCTACAGACAGAATTCCATTTCATTGAGGAAAAATATGAAACTACCAGCCCGTTATTATGGCCCCTATCCGATCATATCCCGCATTGGCAGCACAACTTACAAATTTGATTTACCACCGTCTTCTAAACTTCACCTCATTTTCCATGTGTCACTCCTAAAGAAACATCTCAGCCTATATTGCAATCCACTACCTCATATCCCTAACCTTTCACCCTCTGGGACCCTTATACNATAAAGTAAAACTTGAATTCAATACAAGAATTGAATTAAAACAAATACATGTAAACAATTAATTAATTTTTTCTTCTAAGTGCAGGAATCTGCAAAAAATAAATATAATTCATTTAGATATTCGAAATCAAACCTATATAAATAATGTGTGTCGACTACCGATATCTCAATGATATTTCTATAAAGCACCCATTTTAGATTCCTTTAGTTGAAGATTTACTTGATGAATTGCATGAAGCTAAGTACTTTTCTAAGCTAGATTTACGTTTAGGATTTTTTCAAGTTAGGATGCATGATAGTGATATTTATAAAACTAGCTTTGCCACGCATTTGGGTCATTAAGAATTTCTTGTTATGCCGTTTGGTCTTGTAAATGCACCATCTACTTTTCAATCGCTTATGAACTCAGTTTTTGCTTCGGCTATTAAAAAATTTGACCTTGTTTTTTTTACGATATTTGGTGTATAGTAAGTCATGGCAGGAACATCTAGAACACCTTCAGGCAACATTCAGAATACTGCAGGCCAACTCTCTCTATGCAAAAAAATCCAAGTGCTCTTTCGGACAGACGTCGATTGAATACTTAGGCCATATTATTTCTCTCAACGGCGTAGCAACATACCCTTGAAAGATCTCTAATATGATCAATTGGCCTGTTCCTAGATCCCTCAAAGAGCTTCGAGGATTCTTGGGTTTGATGGGCTATTATCATAGATTTATCCATCACTATGGCTATTAAGTCAGCCACTTACACACTTATTGAAGGACAGTTTCAAGTGGAATGAATCTTCCACACATGCCTTTAACACACTCAAGATTGCTGTCAACTCAGCTCCGATCCTCACACTACCTGATTTCTCTAAGCCCTTCGTGCTCGAAATTGATGCTTGCGACACCGGCATTGGAGCTCTATTAATGCAGGCCGCTCATCCTATATCCTTTTTCTCCAAGGCCCTGGGAGTAAAATTCTAAGGTTGTTCCGTATACGAAATAGAACTAATTGCCGTGGTACATTCCGTCTTGAAGTGGAAGCACTATCTCATGGGAAAAACCTTTTATATTAAGAGTAATCATCAAAGTCTACAGTTTCTCAATAATCAGAGATTGTGAACTTTATTTCAACAAAAATGGATGGCAAAATTACTAGGATTCAACTTCGAAATCATATACAAATCGGGAAAAGAAAATCTCGCAGCTGATGCTCTATCTCGAGTTGTCTCACTTTACTCGGTTTCAACAATCCAACCGGAATGGCTCAAGGAAATACAACAATCACAAGCTAGCGACCCAATCCTCAGTCCCATTCTGAAAGGCAAACTCCTACATTCTGAAGTTTTTCCTGAATATTTACTTCATGGAGGGTTGCTTTCATATCTTGGCCGTCTATGCATCGCCAATGAACCTGACATCAAAGGTCGTATTTTCTTATTACTACATGCCCCTCCGATAGGGGGCCACTCGGGAGTAACGGCCACTTAACACAGGATTAAGTCTCTATTTTTTTGGCCAAAAATGAAAGAAGATATAATACAATGGATTCGTTCTTGTGACATCTGCAGCCGCATACACTATGACCGAGCTACCTCCCCAAGTCTTCTACAACCACTACCCGTACCTACAAAACATTGGGATAGTATTAGTATGGATTTCATCGAAGGGTTACCATCTTCTTCACACATGAACTCCATATTGGTTATAGTTGACAGATTCACAAAGTACTATCACTTTATCCTATTAACTCATCCATATTTTGCTGAAGTCATAGCCACAACATTTATTGATACCATATACAAACTGCACGGCCTTCCATCCAATATAATCTCCGACCGAGATGCCATATTTACAACCAACTTTTGACTGAGCTATTCCGCCAAATTGGAATTCATCTCCGCCTATCCACAACGTACCATCCACAAACCGATGGCCAAACGGAGCGTGTAAACCAATGCATAGAAACATATTTACGGGGCATGTGTCTTGATCACCCTCACCAATGGGCAAGATTTCTTCCGTTAGCAGAATTCTGGTACAACAGTTCATACAACTCTAGCCTAAAGATGTCTCCTTTCCAATCGTTATTTGGTTACTCTCCCACTCTATTACCATGGGGAACTGCCAATTTCACCGCTTCTTCACCCACAACTGATTTTTGTACAGAAAGGCAAGACTTCATCAACTCACTAAGAAATAACTTGCCGTAAGCTCAACAGAGGACCAAAAACTTTGCGGATCGCTACAGAAGTGAACGAACTTACAATGTTAGCCAATACCTGTAATGCAATAAGGTAAGTAATTTAAACTTTCACTTCATTCAATTTACCTAACACAAATGCATCACTTTGTATACTTTACAATGTTAGTTCAAGAACTTCATGCACTTGTCTGTAACACACAAGCAAGGGACCTTGAAGTCATCGTGCTCGTCCGGATCAAACAAATAGTCATACCTGAAAATGGACATGAATGATGATAAAATGAGAATAAGAGGAGGAAAGTTTTTGAATGAATGAATAAACGAGGTGATATCGTACGTTAGCTCATAACCGGTAGAACCATCGGCTTTTGCAATGAGAACTATTCGACTATCATCTTCACCGATACCAACAATCCTTGCATAGCAGTTGGGCATGCACTATACCAGTATTTAACAGCTTTGGTTAGCTTGAAAATGGAGAGAGTAAATGATTGATAAGGCGGGCTATGTTCCCGCAACTTGTAGCATCGATTACAATTTCTTCGCTGATTTTAAAGAGCTACCAATACATAAAAACAAAGAATGAATACACTGAGATCACAAGTAAGAAATCTGTTCTGATGTGCTAAATAAGAAATGAAAACATTACAAAACTGAACTTCAACTGCACATAGAAACTGAACTTCGTTTGTAGATACTCAATCTACAAAATGAACTTCAACTGCCAAAACCGGGTAAAAATACACGTTCGGTCATAATTTTATTGATTATTTCATCTACATAATTGACTCATGTTCAGTGGTAGACCGATTCGCTGATCGGTTCCCAACATGCTTCAGCTCGATCCTCGAAATATTGCCTCCATCTCTTACTCTCTGATCGGTTCTTTGCACCTTCAGCATTGTGCATTCGATGAACTTGGCCAATTGACACCAATAACCATTGTCATCTAAGTGTGTCTAGTCGACATCATTGTCGATTGTCATACAGTTGTATCGATCGTCAATCGATCTCTACACTTAAATATCTCCTACCTAGAGATCGTTGATATATCTTTTCCAGATAGTGTCTCTCATCAAATCACTTGGTGAGTTAATGAAGGTGGCGTAATACTCTGAAAACCCAATGTGGATAAAAATTTATATGATCGACGAAATAGTCATATTCACTATTACTTCAAAGAAAAATACAATACACAACGAAGATGAAATTCAAAATATATAGCTCACTAACAATGAACATTAAGATCTTATGTAGATGAGGTGGTANCAAACCCGACCAAAATCCTATCAATTGACATCCATAATATGAAAGGATGGTCACATTCATTGTTCCGTCAGATAGTGTATGAATGCAACTATATTCGATTAGCTTTAGAGGAATAGAGTGTAAATGTGGTAAGAGATGGCCTGCAGAATTTTCGTCACAAAAGTGTGGATGGGGAAACGCATGTCACTTTTCAAGGAAACGTAACCCATAGGAAGACCTGAAGGTAGGGTGTGCATAATGAGGTAGCATTCTTGGAAACAAAACTTGTTTTTGAGTCCCTATACATCTATGTCAGAGTATGAGAGATGACGAGCTTTTTTGGAGCCCAAATACCTATGATTAAAAGAGAACAACGAATGATGTTTGCAAGAAAATTAGCTAGAACGATGCTGAGAACTAAGAACTATCAGAAAAACATGAAAGATTCAAAATGTGTTAGAAGAAGAAGACAAGCGGAGAAGCCACACATATAGAGGTTTGGGGCCAGTAGATCATGCATCTTCAAGCTGCCGTTTCGGGTTCTACTAGGGATGCAAAAAAACTGAAACAGTTGAATCATATCCTACCAGTGCTGGTTGAATTTTTTATGAGTATTGGAATGGTAAGAGATTAAAATTGATAAACCCGTTGTAAGGCGAGGTGGATGTGGATTTATACTCAAACACATACACATCTTACACATCAAACTTAATTTAATATTTAAAGTTTTTTATATTTAATATTTTTGAAATATCTTATATGTCAATATGTTTCTATTCATGATATGTAATTATGATTAAATTTATAAATTATCATAATTTATCTTATCAATTTTATAAAATTATATTTATTTGGATGAATGCATTTTAGTGTTATCATAATATTTTCTTTTATTTGTACCCAAGTATAATATAAAAGCGATGTCCAAAGTTCAAAAATTATGTATTTTACAAATTTTTATGAATGATCATTAACTATAAAATGATGATTTTTCAAACAACAATTATTTTTAATCTTTTGCAATAAAAATGCAATTATAAATATTAGAGAATATATTTACAAATTTTTTGAATTTAGAGTTGTTTGATTATAACAATTTATGCACTATTTTTATCATTTTCAAAGTTCGATATTTCTTTACATTATTTTAAAAGTTTCGATATGATTATAAATATCAATCATAAATAAAAACAATATATTTTATAATATTTATTTTTTATTTTAATTTTTTTTTAAAAAGTTTAAAAAGTATTATGGGAAAAAGTGAA
The DNA here is from genome assembly GCA_009725065.1 of Utricularia reniformis. NCBI lineage: Eukaryota > Viridiplantae > Streptophyta > Magnoliopsida > Lamiales > Lentibulariaceae > Utricularia > Utricularia reniformis. The sequence continues at coordinate 1,048,433 of RWGZ01000959.1, forward strand.
AAAAATAGTTATATTTCTTATTATTTGAAATTTTACATGGGTTGATTATTCGTCATGAGATGAGTATTCGCAAGGGTATGACAATATTTGAATATTCAAACTCAATGTAGATTTGGTTCAAGCACGGATTTAAAGTTATATGTGGTGGAATGATCATGAATTTAATTAAAGAGGACCTAAACCCTATCCGTTGATATCCATGTATCAGATGCACCTAATGAGTATTGGGAGACAGACGTTAGCCCTTGGCCTATACCCACCTTACATCATACATAGGAGTGCAGTGGGACCTACAAACTAGCACTAAAGTGACCTGCATAATCGTTACGATATGGGCCTGCACAAGTCAAGTGGGCCCATCAACGGTTCAATGTTCTCAATATTGAACTCCGATCCCACCCTTGGACAGAATTACGATTCAAGTGACTATTGAATAGAACTCTAGGATTGCTACCCATTAGTTAGCCAATCCCTACCGATTGAGGTGAATGTCAGATCCAGTTCTCAAGTCACAAAACGATCTAAATCATGGACTAGAACGGGCTGGGAAGCTGAGTGACGAACATCGTGCGTATATTGGATCTGTCTATGGGAAGATGTCTAATCATATAAGGATAAATAGACTAAGAAAATAACGGTAACCTCCTCCCAATTATCTATTATGCAGTGATCCCAAATGGCTAGCAATGAAACTGCAGAGCCAGTGATCCCAACTTATTCAATTTCTTTTCTTGTATTGAATACGACTTTTTTGATTATTCTTTTCTTTTGTAATCGCAGAAAAGATTTCTAGCTTGCTTTGGTTTCTGCATACGAATCATCAGGAAGCTCAGGCCACTGCTGCTCTTGAATATGCATCCTCGATGAAAGCCACTATAGAACCAATGGTTAAGCCTTCAGATACACTTATTCTTCAATCTCCCCTAAATTTGATGGAACAGAACTTGAGAGGAGGAAAGATACTTGTTCGAATTAAACGTAGAAACGGGCGTGTTAAATATATGGTACATTTTCAATTAAAGTGCAAAATTTCGTTATTTGTGTAATTGAAGCTTTATATCTTATTTGCAAACTTCCGACATTGATGCTTGAAGATGTTGCCTCTATGGATACATGGATTTGGCATGCTTTTTTTGGTATGGCGGGTTCTAATAATGATTTGAATGTTCTTTGTAGATCACCATTACTACATGAATTGCAAAATGGAACAGCCCCTCAAGTTGAATTAACAGTGAATGGACATCGATACAATATGAGCTATTATCTAGGTGATGGTATATATTCAGATTGGCCTCTTTTTGTTAAATCTATTACGCTACCACAAACTCCACAAGATAAATTATTTGCTATTCACCAAGAAGGGGCAAGAAAAGATGTAGAAAGAGCATTTGGGATATTGCAAGCTCGATGGGAGATTCTCACCCGACCTTCACGTCTTTGGGATCGAGCAACTCTTGCAGATATAATGTATTCATGTATTATATTACATAATATGATTATCGAAGATGAGAGAGACGACCACACCGCAACTTATAATGCACTTGGAGATTATGATCAACCGGAAGACTCTTCTGAACCGGAACCGATTCAAAGAGGAATTGATCCAAGTTTTCATGCTTATCTTCGTCGTATGATCGATGCTCGTGATCGAAGAACTTGTCATCAATTAAAAAATGATCTTATTGAACATGTATGGAATAAATTTTCTTGATCAATTTTATGTGTATTTGTAATCTTTTTAAATATGTTTTTAGTTAATTTATTTTAATGATAATGTAATATAATATTCAATTCTATAAAATGTAATATAAAATTTATTAGAATATTGATTTTAAACTGATTTTAAAATATTAAAATTGAAATGTAATATTTCAATTGATGAGATAATAAAATAATAAAGTTGATGAGATAGAAAGATAAAATGAAATTTGGAGAGAGAATATGATGTGGATGAAAGAGAAATAAATAATGATGTGGATGAGTGAGAATTTTTAGAAGTAGAAAGAGAAAATGATGTGGATGTGAGAAAATGATGATGTGTAGAGATATTTATACGACGGAAATGGTTTTGAACGTGGACAAAGTTACAGGTAGCCTAATATCAAAGGATGGTCACATTCCTTGTTCTGTCAGATAGTGTATGAATGCAACTATATTCGATTAGCTTTTGAGTAATAGAGTGTAAATGTGGTAAGAGATGGCCTGCAGAATTTTCGTCACAAAAGTGTGGATGGGGAAACGCATGTCACTTTTCAAGGAAACGTAACTCATAGGAAGACCTGAAGGTAGGGTGTGCATAATGAGGTAGCATTCTTGGAAACAAAACTTGTTTTTGAGTCCCTATACATCTATGTCAGAGTATGAGAGATGACGAGCTTTTTTGGAGCCCAAATACCTATGATTAAAAGAGAACAACGAATGATGTTTGCAAGAAAATTAGCTAGAACGATGCTGAGAACTAAGAACTATCAGAAAAACATGAAAGATTCAAAATGTGTTAGAAGAAGAAGACAAGCGGAGAAGCCACACATATAGAGGTTTGGGGCCAGTAGATCATGCATCTTCAAGCTGCCGTTTCGGGTTCTACTAGGGATGCAAAAAAACTCAAGCATGTGAATATTCTACCATACCCTACTAGTGAGGTTGAATTTTTTATGAGTATTGGAAGGATAAGAGATTAAAATTGATAAACTCGTTGTAAGGCGAGATGGATATGGACTTATACTCAAACACATACACATCTTACACGTCAAACTTAATTTAATATTTAAATTTTTTTATATTTAATATTTTTGAAATATCTTATATGTCAATATGTTTCTATTCATGATATGTAATTATGATTAAATTTATAAATTATCATAATTTATCTTATCAATTTTATAAAATTATATTTGTTTGGATGAATGCATTTTGGTGTTATCATAATATTTTCTTTTATTTTGTACCCAAGTATAATATAAAAGCGATGTCCAAAGTTTAGAAATTATGTATTTTACAAATTTTTATGAATGATCATTAACTATAAAATGATGATTTTTCAAACAACAATTATTTTTAATCTTTTGCAATAAAAATGCAATTATAAATATTAGAGAATATATTTACAAATTTTTTGAATTTAGAGTTTTTGATTATAACAATTTATGTATTATTTTTATCATTTTCAAAGTTCGATATTTCTTTACATTATTTTAAAAGTTTCGATATGATTATAAATATCAATCATAAATAAAAACAATACATTTTATAATATTTATTTTTTATTTTAATTTTTTTAAAAAAAAATTAAAAAGTATTATCGGAAAAAGTGAAAAAAATAGTTATATTTCTTATTATTTGAAATTTTAAATGGGTTGGTTATTCGTCGTGGGGTGGATATTCCAAGGATATAATACATATTTGAATATTCAAACTCAATATAGATTTGGTTCGAGCACGAATTTAAAGTTATATATGATGGAATGAACATAAATTTAATTAAACACGACCTAAACCCTAACCATTGACATCCCTATATGATATGCACCTAATGAGTATTGGGAGACAGACGTTAGCCCTTGGCCTATACCTACCTTACATCATACATAGGAGTGCAGTGGGACCTACAAACTAGCACTAAAGTGACCTGCATAATCGTTACGACATGGGCCTGCACAAGTCAAGTGGGCCCATCAACGGTTCAATGTTCTCAATATTGAACTCCGTGTTGGGGATTAAACACGTGTGCGAACAACCTCGATAGATTAAGTAGAACCTAAGAATTAAAGCAAAGAGAAAACAACGACACACGAAATTAACGTGGAAACCCGGAAAGGGAAAAAACCACGTGACCGGCGGAAACGGCAAAATTCACTATCATTTGAGAAGATTACAACACACACACGAAGAGGAAATCCGGAATACAAGAGTATTGGAGTATCTAACAATGAACCCTAAGACCCCTTTATATAGATGAGGTGGTTGAGATATTAAGGTAACAAACAAATATTCCTAATATTTGATCATATTTCCATATATGATTATTCATAATCAAATCATATATATGCGTCCATATATACTGATTTGATATGATATTATTTCCTTCAATATCTCTTTCCATAACTGCCGATATCTTTGACTAATGAGCCCCACCATATCTCAGTTCGGTCCTCGACCGATTGCCTTCATCTCATATCTTCGGGTCACGTGCCATCGGTCCTCTACCGATTGCTTCGGTCCTTTTTGTTACATTCGGTATTGCGTACTTCGGTCCTCGACCGATCGGTACCAATACCGACCATCCCGTCTTCCATGTGTGCCCCGATCGACCACATTGTCAATCGGTCCTCGTCTAAGTGTAACCGATCGATATCAATATCGATCTCCACACCTAACACTCCGATCCCACCCTTGGACAGAATTACGATTCAAGTGACTATTGAATAGAACTCTAGGATTGCTACCCATTAGTTAGCCAATCCCTACCGATTGAGGTGACTGTCAGATCCAGTTCTCAAGTCACAAAACGATCTAAATCATGGACTAGAACGGGCTGGGAAGCTGAGTGACGAACATCGTGCGTATATTGGATCTGTCTATGGGAAGATGTCTAATCATATAAGGATAAATAGACTAAGAAAATAACGGTAACCTCCTCCCAATTATCTATAAATACCAATGAAAGATATCCAAATTATCATCAAGGATTCCTCACAATAACTTTCGGGTTCCCAAATTACGAAAATATATCGACGTCATTTCACTCCAGAATCATCCGAAAATATTCAACATCATTAGAGACATGCCATACGAACTCAGAGTGTCCAAATTATGAAAAACCATCGACTTTATTTCAACTCGAAAAACTCAAAATATATTGAAGAACGTGTTTTAGGTGCTTTATGGATTATACAAATTACAAAAAATAACTCCTAGACAATATATTGCACAATTATTATAATACTATAATATATTTAAATTCAAACATATATTTATTTTCGAAACTTGTACATATTAAAATAATTATTTTATGTAGCCAACAAAAATGAATTATTGACATTAATTACAACGACAAGGACATTATTATAGAAAAGTCTATTTTCCAAATAAAGAATTCAATTAAATCCAGGGAATAAGACAAGTTAAATGGTAAAATAAAATCATTCTTTTATTTATTTTGTCGTTTCTGCTTCTGCATGCCATTTTTCTCAAATTATATACAACTTGATGCTTCATTTCATAGTAATTCCTATTCGGTCTCCAGGTTGCCTGACTTGTATGCCCATTTTGTACGCGCCCGGTTTACATAATTTTTCAAGAAGAATGGAAAGTGACAAGTTTCTGCACTTCATCTACATCTTCTTTGGATTTCTTGTTTCATCAGCTGCTCTGAACCAGCCCAAACTTGTCAAAGAAGAAGGTACTCAACTCACTCACTGTAAAAAATGACTTCATCCTCTAGCTTTTCTAACTCCTGGACTTGTTCTGTAATCTTTTTTTCTTGGGTGATAGTGACAGCGTTAAAGGGAATCGCTACAAAAGTTGGGAAAAAAGACTGGGATTTTAGTAAGGATCCTTGCAGTGGAGAAGGGAATTGGAGTTTACCCGTTACAAGGAAAAACGTTGCAAGCGTAGTTTCCTGCAATTGCGCTTTCCTTAACGGCACAATCTGCCATGTTAATTACATGTAATTTTCCTCATTTTTTAATCCTTTCTAGTTCACCCCACATTAAGTGAAATTCGAAGTTGGGTTGATTTTAAAAGTGTTCTTTTGAGCACTGGAAATTTGTGTTTTAATTTTTCTTTGGTGATTTGAAAAGCAAAGCTGGCTTGTGAATAAATGCGTGAAGAGTCAATTGTTGACTGGCTAGGCTTATCCTGTCGCGTCCACGTTGTCATTAAGTCCATTTTATTATGGAAAAATATGTTATTTTCTTGACTTCCTTTACATTTGTTGGTGTTCATTTGTGGTATGATTTTATGAAATATTCCAAGAGTGTGTTCGGATATAGCGTATAAAAGGGATGAGACAACACCGTAAAAAACTTATCAAGTCATTTACTATGATCCACATTCCCTTTTATAAACCAATCCAATTTACGTTCAATTTTCAAATTGGGATGATTTCCTTATTTCAACACATCATTCTCAAGTTCAATCATTTGATAAGTTGGACTTGACATTCAAATCGGTGGATTACCAAACGATCAATTTTATAAATCGGACTAACCCCCGACAAGGTCACTCAAGAATTTCTAGAGTCGGGTGAATTCATGTGGAAAGTATGTTTGGATATAACATATAAGATGGATGAGACTACACTGTAAAATACTTGAACAAATCATCTATTATGGTTCACATTCTCTCTTATAAATCAATCCAATCCACATTCAATTTCTGATGTAGGATAATTTCCTTATTCCAACAATACTTGTCTATAACAACAAATATTGTTCACTTTGGATACCGATTTGGGATACGAAAGGTCTCGTAGATGAGAAGTTTGGTGTGTATGATGCAAATGTCTTGCTACACAATTCAATATCATGAATCATAAGTGTTGTGGTTCTTTTTTAGGGGGTACCAACAGTCGTCCGGTTCGTTGATGAACGAACTCAGTTTTAATTTGTTTTGTCGGGGGAAGACGAGTAAGAATTAAGTAAAAAGGGGACAAGACAATTTTAGAGTGGAAAACCCCTAGAAGAAGGGAAAAAAACCACTTGACTAAGAGTTAGAAATACCCTTAGTCGATCCAATAAAAGAAATAAGTCTTACAAGCATCATGTTCGTTCTCTTTACAAATAGGTGAAGAAAACTGTTCAGAGGAGGAAAAGAAAGCCGATCCGCCCTTTTTCTTTTTGCCCCTCACAAGTGTCCTTTTTATAAGCCCTCCCTGTTGTGTGAACCGTTCCACATTTTCTTGCGTTGTTAATTGACTTTACCAAGCCGCCTTTGACAGGGTCACCAGAGGTCGGCGTCAAGAGGTCGGTGCCATGGGTAGGTGAGTACCGATGGCCCGAAGGATGTTTTGCGTGTAATGGACCGACCGGTCCTGATACAAGCGGCAAGGCCCGAACCGACGGGTCCTGATACCGATCGGTCCCAGTCAATTGAGAGACCTTCGGTAGAGAATACCGATCGGGGCGCTAGGCCGCGCCCGACCATGGGTAAAACCCTAAAGATACCCCCCTCGGTTAAGATACCGATCTATTGAGAGACCCTCAGGGCTGAGTATCGATTACTGTAGGCTGGATTGGGGCCTTCACACTCGGCTTTTGTCCTTGGGCTGACATGGCTAAATTCAAATGCCCGAAGCTGGGGTCGCGTGAAATGCCTTCGCTTCCCATCTTCGGTCCCGATCGCATCTTCGGGCCGTTACTCCTAAAGTATCAAATAACGGATTGTGGGCCTTCTCGGGCTCGCTTTGTACATCTTGGATCAGTCCAAAGGGTGCCGGGCCTTAGCTATTGCATGGTACCCGGTCCTGGAGTTCTCATCATTAGCCCCTCGGGCTTGGTTGACATCGTAGAGGTGACACAAGGCCGACCACGCGATGTTACATGCGTTCAAGAGAACATAGGACCGAACCCGTGGGAGCGTATAGTGGACCGATCCTCTACATACGTTAATCCGCGATGTCGAGTTTGAGTTTGCCCGCCGGGACCGATCCTGTACTGGTTCAACAAGGTTAAACGATTTACATTGCGCGTGGATTACTATTAACCCGCCCCTTGGATCACCGTCAACTTAGGAAAAGGCGCGGCCTGGGTTCATTATGAGTCCCACGGCAGGCTTTGGCCAGACCTCGGTCCTTCCTGAGTCCCGAAGGTTACAGCAGCCGAGCCCCGGTTCTGCATATGTCCCTCTTTAGGCCGATATAAATATTTACTAGGTTGACTCATTTCTGCCTTAGTAAACTTGCCAAGTACATGATTCTCTTCTGGAGTATGAATGTCGTTAAAGTGGATGCTTAGTTCGTAGTGAGTTCTGAGAGAAACTTAACTTATCCTTGGGACTGGGCAAGGGCTGGAGCATCTGACTTGTCAGAGCAATCACTGCAACCTGGGAGCCTTACGGATAAGAAGTTTCGGTCACCAGTCCAGACTCGTCCAAAAACATCCATCTTCAAAATCGGTCCATCATTTACTAGGGAACAATCTGTATTGTACTTACATATGCTCTTCCAGAGACGCATGTTGATGGGTCGACACCTATTCTGCTGGGACCTAAGCAGTCTGCCGGGACCGATCGGTATGCAGACCCTAAGCTGTCCTCCAGGACCGAAGCAGTCCTCTGGACCATGAGATGTCCTCCAGGACCGAAGCAGTCCTATAGACCCTGAGCTGTCCTCCTGGACCGAAGCTGTCTGCCGGGCCCTAAGCTGTCTGCCAGGCCCGATCCTATACTTGAGCTGTCAAATCCTTGCTTGAGCCTGACCACATTCATTTTGGTTTAGAACTCATCCTTGGTCCCGGTTTAATGGTTCTCAACAAGAACACATCCTTGGTACCCGGTTTAAGGGTTCTCAACACTAGCCCCTTGGGTTTTGTCATAGCGAGACCGCTATGAACGGAAACCAATCACGAAAAACCCGACCCTTCAGATCCATTGATGTCTGCTGGGTAGAGAGCCCATGTTCTTCTATGAGTCCAAAGATAGGCTACGATTTTGGGAGCCCCGGTTCTTTTATAAGTCCCAAGGTAGGCTCCTCATTTTCCTCTTGGATGAACTTCTCCTTTATATTCTGTGTTTTTAGCATATCGATAGAACGAATACATCGGAAAGTAACATTTCTCACACTTTCGATTTGGCCACAGAGTTCTTGCGGGGAATTAAGTTCTTGGTAAGTTCTAGGACTTTCTCGACTTAGCCAGAGATATCACTAGTCCAGACCCGTCCAAGTCTAACCCATATCCCTGTGTGAGAGAAGACAGTTCCAATAAAAGCATATGCCCTTATTTGTTGAGAATTCGTTGCCGATTGGGAGATCTGTCGCCGCCTTAGGTTCATGATGTTCCAAGTTCGGGAATCTCATCACCATCCAGCGTTTTTAGTTTGTATGCGTCAGATTCCAGTTTCTTTAACACCCGATACGGTCCCTCCCAATTTCTATCAGGTTCCCCAACACTTCTCTGAAGTCTCACATTCTTGAGAACGGGGTCACCCTATGAGAATTCTCTAGGGAGGACTCGCTTGTTACGAGGCTTCTTGTTCGGGTGAGGGAGATCTTCAGTCTCCTGCCCGGTCGTTGTAATGTCGGGGCTGACCCCGATTTTCTCTTCCCCTGGGCCTGTGATGATCGTCACCCTGATGGCCCGCTTGGGGAGAGCCAGCCAGCTTGCCCCTACGATCCTCCTGATCGGGCATTTCCTTGTTCATTGCCGCTACTGTCTCTCGCAGTAGCGGGCATTTCAATGTCGGATGATCGCTATTGTGATGCAACTCGCAATACACCCGGTTGTCCTCCTTCTTCGGAGGAACGTCCTTCACAGCCACAGCCGCAACTTCCCGCATCTATCTCTCAGGGTAACGTATCCTATGGTCATCTGCGAGGTCGTAATTCCCGCCAGGCTTTCGGTACCCCGCTCCCGGCGCTTCATCCACCTTGATGTACTTGTTGATTTTTTGAAGGAGCTTCCCCAAGGTGGACGGTGGACTCTTCACTAGGCTGGCCGATAGGCCACACGGTCCCAATACTTGCTGTAGAATGTCAATCTGGTCTCGAAGCTCTAGTTTGATGCCCCGAGCGGTCCTGTTGAATTTTTCCATGAAGGACCGAAGACTCATCTTCGCTGGAATATATTTTAGCTGATATAGTTCCTGCCTGCTTCGAGGCGGTCCTACGTTTGGAGCAAACTGCTCAGAAAAAACCAAAATAAATCCTCCATACAACTGTATGGAACGTGCTGGCAGATTTTTGAACCAGGTTCGGGCATCTCCTTGTAATCCTGCCACGAAGATGCGGCACTTAAGAGAATCTGAGGCCCGAACCGTTCCCATGCGCAACTCAAAATCTGCGACGTGATCGATTGGGTCCCCGTCGCCCCGAAATGTTGGCAACCTCTCAGGGTTGCGGTAATGTTGATCTGGGACGGCCGCCCAAATATCTTCAGAAAAGGGGAGCATCAAATCTCCCAGAACAGCGGACACACCTTCATAATCTTGGGATGACGCCTGGGCCTTTTGCAAATTGTGCCACCAGTCGTCATCCTTACTTCGCCTAATCGGTGCCTCCATGGCCCTGTCATATAGACCAGGATTTCGTCCCAAGTTGGGCTCGCAATCCCTCTGCGCACGTAGACCCACCAACTCCCTGGTGAGTTCATCAATCCGTCTTTGCATCTGCTCCTGGTTAGCCCCAGGAACAGGAGTGGGAGCCCTAGCTTGGGGAGGCGGAGCAGATCGATATCTCGGTCTTCTCATAGTTATACCGTGCCTGATGATTTCCTCTTCATCGGAGCTTGGCGCTTCTGGGTCGCTTTCGTACCCTCCGTTGGTCGGAACAGGGCTCGTGATAGCCGGTGGTTCTGTTCCACTCCTTTCCGATGTAACTTCCAGTACCACCTTCCTGACAACAGCTTCCAGATCCTGCAAAGAGAACATTGATGCTGGAAGGCTGTTGGGAAGTGTATCGCTGTCGTTCGTCGAAGTTCCGGTTGCCATGCCTTTGATTATCCTATCCCTGGTAGAAAACTCAAATGGGATTGAAAACTCGTTCCCCACGGACGGCGCCAAATTGTTGTGGTTCCTTTTTAGGGGGTACCAACAGTCGTCCGGTTCGTTGATGAACGAACTCGGTTTTAATTTGTTTTGTCGGGGGAAGACGAGTAAGAAGTAAGTAAAAAGGGGGCAAGGCAATTTTAGAGTGGAAAACCCCTAGAAGAAGGGGAAAAAACCAATTGACTAAGAGTTAGAAATGCCCTTAGTCGATCCAATAAAAGAAATAAGTCTTACAAGCATCATGTTCGTTCTCTTTACAAATAGGTGAAGAAAACTGTTCAGAGGAGGAAAAGAAAGTCGATCCGCCCTTTTTCTTTTTGCCCTCACAAGTGTCCTTTTTATAAGCCCTCCCTGCTGTGTGAACCGTTCCATATTTTCTTGCGTTGTTAATTGACTTTACCAAGCCGCCTCTGACAGGGTCACCAGAGGTCGGCGTCAAGAGGTCGGTGCCATGGGTAGGTGAGTACCGATGGCCCGAAGGATGTTCTGCGTGTATTGGACCGACCGGTCCTGATACAAACGGCAAGGCCCGAACCGACGGGTCCTGATACCGATCGGTCCCAGTCATTTGAGAGACCTTCGGTAGAGAATACCGATCGGGGCACTAGGCCGCGCCCGATCATGGGTAAAACCCCGAAGATACCCCCCTCGGTTAAGATACCGATCTATTGAGAGACCCTCAGGGCTGAGTATCGATTACTGTAGGCTGGATCGGGGCCTTCACACTCGGCTTTTGTCCTTGGGCTTACATGCCTAAATTCAAATGCCCGAAGCTGGGGTCGCGTGAAATGCCTTCGCTTCCCATCTTCGGTCCCGATCGCATCTTCGGGCCGTTACTCCTAAAGTATCAAATAACGGATTGTGGGCCTTCTCGGGCTCGCTTTGTACATCTTGGATCAGTCCAAAGGGTGCCGGGCCTTAGCTATTGCATGGTACCCGGTCCTGGAGTTCTCATCATTAGCCCCTCGGGCTTGGTTGTCATCGTAGAGGTGACACAAGGCCGACCACGCGATGTTACATGCGTTCAAGAGAACATAGGACCGAACCCGTGGGAGCGTATAGTGGACCGATCCTCTACATACGTTAATCCGCGATGTCGAGTTTGAGTTTGCCCGCCGGGACCGATCCTGTACTGGTTCAACAAGGTTAAACGATTTACATTGCGCGTGGATTACTATTAACCCGCCCCTTGGATCACCGTCAACTTAGGAAAAGGCGCGGCCTGGGTTCATTATGAGTCCCACGGCAGGCTTTGGCCAGACCTCGGTCCTTCCTGAGTCCCGAAGGTTACAACAGCCGAGCCCCGGTTCTGCATATGTCCCTCTTTAGGCCGATATAAATCTTTACTAGGTTGACTCAGTTCTGCCTTAGTAAACTTGCCAAGTACATGATTCTCTTCCGGAGTATGAATGCCATTAAAGTGGATGCTTAGTTCGTAGTGAGTTCTGGGAGAAACTTAACTTATCCTTGGGACTGGGCAAGGGCAGGAGCATCTAATTGTCAGAGCAATCACTGCAACCTGGGAGCCTTACGGATAAGAAGTTTCGGTCACCAGTCCAGACTCGTCCAAAAACATCCATCTTCAAAATCGGTCCATCATTTACCAGGGAACAATCTGTATTGTACTTACATATGCTCTTCCAGAGACGCATGTTGATGGGTCGACACCCATTCTGCTAGGACCTAAGCAGTCTGCCGGGACCGATCGGTATGCAGACCCTAAGCTGTCCTCCAGGACCGAAGCAGTCCTCTGGACCATGAGCTGTCCTCCGGGACCGAAGCAGTCCTATAGACCCTGAGCTGTCCTCCTGGACCGAAGCAGTCTGCCGGGCCCGATCCTATACTTGAGCTGTCAAATCCTTGCTTGAGCCTGACCACATTCATTTTGGTTTAGAACTCATCCTTGGTCCCGGTTTAATGGTTCTAAACAAGAACACATCCTTGGTACCAGGTTTAAGGGTTCTCAACACTAGCCTCTTGGGTTTTATCATAGCGAGACCGCTATGAACGGAAACCAATCACGAAAAACCCGACCCTTCAGATCCATGGATGTCTGCTGGGTAGAGAGCCCATGTTCTTCTATGAGTCCAAAGATAGGCTACGATTTTGGGAGCCCCGGTTCTTTTATAAGTCCCAAGGTAGGCTCCTCATTTTCCTCTTGGATGAACTTCTCCTTTATATTCTATGTTTTCAGCATATCGATAGAACGAATACATCGGAAAGTAACATTTCTCACACTTTCGATTTGGCCAGCGAGTTCTTGCTGGGAATTAAGTTCTTGGTAAGTTCTAGGACTTTCTTGACTTAGCCAGAGATATCACTAGTCCAGACCCGTCCAAAACCCCCGTCGTCCAAGTCTAACCCATATCCCTATGTGAGAGAAGACAGTTCCAATAAAAGTATATGCCCTTATTTGTTGAGAATTCGTTACCGATTGCGAGATCTGTCGCCGCCTTAGGTTCATGATGTTCCAAGTTCGGGAATCTCATCACCATCCAGCGTTTTTAGTTTGTATGCGCCATATTCCAGTTTCTTTAACACCCGATACGGTCCCTCCCAATTTCTATCAGGCTCCCCAACACTTCTCTGAAGTCTCACATTCTTGAGAACGGGGTCACCCTCTGAGAATTCTCTAGGGAGGACTCGCTTGTTACGAGGCTTCTTGTTCGGGTCAGGGAGATCTTCAGTCTCCTGCCCGGTCGTTGTAATGTCGGGGCTGACCCCGATTGTCTCTTCCCCTGGGCCTGTGACGATCGTCACCCTGATGGCCCGCTCGGGGAGAGCCAGCCCGCTTGCCCCTACGATCCTCCTGATCGGGCCTTTCCTTGTTCATTGCCGCTACTGTCTCTCGCAGTAGCGGGCATTTCAATGTCGGAAGATCGCTATTGTGATGCAACTCGCAATACACCCGGTTGTCCTCCTTCTTCGGAGGAATGTCCTTCACAGCCACAACCGCAACTTCCCGCATCTATCTCTCAGGGTAACGTACCCTATGGTCATCTGCGAGGTCGTAATTCCCGCCAGGCTTTCGGTACCCCGCTCCCGGCGCTTCATCCACCTTGATGTACTTGTTGATTTTTTGAAGGAGCTTCCCCAAGGTGGACGGTGGACTCTTCACTAGGCTGGCCGATAGGCCGCACGGTCCCAATACTTGCTGTAGAATGTCAATCTTGTCTCGAAGCTCTAGTTTGATGCCCCGAGCGGTCCTGTTGAATTTTTCCATGAAGGACCGAAGACTCATCTTCGCTGGAATATATTTTAGCTGATATAGTTCCTGCCTGCTTAGAGGTGGTCCTAAGTTTGTAGCAAACTGCTCAGAGAAAACCAAAATAAATCCTCCATACGACTGTATGGAACGTGCTGGCAGATTTTTGAACCAGGTTCGGGCATCTCCTTGTAATCATGCCGCGAAGATGCGGCACTTAAGAGAATCTGAGGCCCGAACCGTTCCCATGCGCAACTCAAAATCCGCGACGTGATCGATTGGGTCCCCGTCGCCCCGAAATGTTAACAACCCCTCAGGGTTGCGGTAATGTTGATCTGGGACGGCCGCCTAGATATCTTCAGAAAAGGGGAGCATCAAATCTCCCAGAAAAGCTGACACACCTTCATAACCTTGGGATGACGCCTGGGCCGTTAGCAAATTGTGCCACCAGTCGTCATCCTTACTTCGCCTAATCAGTGCCTCCATGGCCCTATCATATAGACCAGGATTTCGTCCCAAGTTGGGCTCGCAATCCCTCTGCGCACGTAGACCCACCAACTCCCTGGTGAGTTCATCAATCCGTCTTTGCATCTGCTCCTGGTTAGCCTCACGAACAGGAGTGGGAGCCCTAGCTTGGGGAGGCGGAGCAGATCGATATCTCGGCCTTCTCATAGTTATACCGCGCCTGATGATTTCCTCTTCATCGGAGCTTGGCGCTTCTGGGTCGCTTTCGTACCCTCCGTTGGTCGGAACAGAGCTCGTGATAGCCGGTGGTTTTGTTCCACTCCTTTCCGACGTAACTTCCAGTACCACCTTCCTGACAACAGCTTCCAGATCCTGCAAAGAGAACGTTGATGCTGGAAGGCTGTTGGGAAGTGCATCGCTGTCGTTCGTCGAAGTTCCGGTTGCCATGCCTTTGATTATCCTATCCCTGGTAGAAAACTCAAATGAGATTGAAAACTCGTTCCCCACGGACGGCGCCAAACTGCTGTGGTTTCTTTTTAGGGGGTACCAACAGTCGTCCTGTTCGTTGATGAACGAACTCGGTTTTAATTTGTTTTGTCGGGGGAAGACGAGTAAGAATTAAGTAAAAAGGAGGCAAGGAAATTTTAGAGTGAAAAACCCCTAGAAGAAGGGGAAAAAACCACTTGACTAAGAGCTAGAAATGCCCTTAGTCGATCCAATAAAAGAAATAAGTCTTACAAGCATCATGTTCGTTCTCTTTACAAATAGGTGAAGAAAACTGTTCAGAGGAGGAAAAGAAAGCCGATCCGCCCTTTTTCTTTTTGCCCCTCACAAGTGTCCTTTTTATAAGTCATCCCTGCTGTGTGAACCATTCCATACTTTCTTGCATTGTTAATTGACTTTACCAAGCCGCCTCTGACAGGGTCACCAGAGGTCGGCGTCAAGAGGTCGGTGCCATGGGTAGGTGAGTACCGATGGCCCGAAGGATGTTCTGCGTGTATTGGACCGACCGGTCCTGATACAAGCGGCAAGGCCCGAACCGACGGGTCCTGATACCGATCGGTCCCAGTCAATTGAGAGACCTTCGGTAGAGAATACCGATCGGGGCGCTAGGCCGCGCCCGACCATGGGTAAAACCCTAAAGATACCCCCCTCGGTTAAGATACCGATCTATTGAGAGACCCTCAGGGCTGAGTATCGATTACTGTAGGCTGGATCGGGGCCTTCACACTCGGCTTTTGACCTTGGGCTGACATGGCTAAATTCAAATGCCCGAAGCTGGGGTCGCATGAAATGCCTTCGCTTCCCATCTTCGGTCCCGATCGCATCTTCGGGCCGTTACTCCTAAAGTATCAAATAACGGATTGTGGGCCTTCTCGGGCTCGCTTTGTACATCTTGGATCAGTCCAAAGGGTGCCGGGCCTTAGCTATTACATGGTACCCGATCCTGGAGTTCTCATCAATAAGCTTTAACATTCTTTATACCTTGAAAGATCTTAAAACTTGATTTTAAGCTACAAGTTGAAATATCCCATATGTTCTTTCAGTTTAACAGTAAACTTGAATGTGAGGTGAAGTTCATCTTTCAGTTTAGTCTTCATTTATGTATTTGAAGTTTCCATTTATCTAATTGATTCTTTAGTTGCTAACTTTGTCATATTAAACGTATGTAGAGCATTAAAAGCACAAAATTTGACAGGCGAAGTTCCCGCAGAGTTTGCTGTGCTTCGACATCTTCGAGTATTGTAAGTATTCATGGCTGGTCTCTTCATTTTTTATACATATCGGTCTTATATTTTAGTGTTTATTTTGTTCAGGGATCTTACTCGAAACTATCTCCACGGCGATATACCATCTCAATGGGCTAATATGAACTTGTTTAACTTGTAATCTCTACTTCCAACCTGCCATTTTGTTACCAATTTTCTCAGTGTTGGTTAATGTTCAGATCATTCATGGGAAACAACTTGTCCGGTCCATTTCCGACCGTTCTTACCAGAATAACCACCCTCTTAAACCTGTAAGATTAATGTAGAGTAACATTTACTTGTCTGAAAGTATCTTATCTGAATCTGAATTATTTGTAGGAGTCTCGAGGGAAACCGGTTTTCGGGATCGATTCCTCCTGAGATAGGACACTTGGTTAAATTAGAAAATCTGTATGTGTTTGCTACTGAATTTTATGTCACCTCTTGTGGATATTTTGGTTTCTTCTTGTCTGGATTTGTTTTTCTTTTATTCCAGTATCCTGTCTTCGAATGATTTCACCGGAAAATTACCGGAGGAGTTATCGAATTTAACATCCTTAGCTGATCTGTGAGTATTTAGTGTTCTTGCAGTTTAATTATACAATGATGCTTTTTTGTAAGAAAATACTTGGTTCTGCACTGTCTGAATGTAAATATTTTTTGCATATTTAGGAGGCTAAGTGACAATAACTTCACTGGAAAGATCCCTGACTTTATAGGCAGGATGACAAAAATGACTAAACTGTAAGTATCTTCTTATCTAAATGATAAAATTACGATAGTGGCCCCCAATATTTAAAATAATGTAAATACGATACCTCCAAAGTTTCAAAACTGTTCAAGAATGACCCATAAGTGAATAGTAACAGTTTTCATCTTTTTTCGTATGAGTGGTTTTTACAATTTATGTGTTATTTTTAGATTTGAGGATTAACGACACACATTATATCAAATTTGGGACGTTCTACGCAATTCACACACTTTGAGGCACCGCCTTTACACTATTTCAAAGTTAGAAGCCACTTGCACTCATATATAAATTTTATTTCAGCTACATCAAAAGCTCGGTAAAATCGGCTTTAAGTTTTTCTTGATACCTGCAGGTACATGCAAGGTTGCTCTCTGAACGGTCCCATTCCATCTTCTATTTCTTCACTTACAGGCTTAACTGATTTGTAAATGATCTGCAAATATTTCACTAGCCATTGTTGGAGATAAATACAAGCTTAAGTTCGTTTGTTATTGCAGAAGGATCAGTGATCTAGTCGAAGGTCGATCGGTATTTCCGGTACTAAATGAAATGAAGAACTTGAAAACTCTGTACGTAATTACTCGTTTTGTCTTAATCATATGTTTTGATTTTGTTAACACAATTAAATATGTCTTTTTTTAGGATACTAAGAAATTGCTTGTTAGATGGAGATATCCCTGAGTACATAGGAACAATGGAAAAATTGCGAAATTTGTAAGTGTTACATAATTTATTTAGTGTTTTGTTATTTAATCCTAAATAATTATCACGTATTTTATGGATTCAGGGACCTTAGCTTTAATAATTTGTCTGGAATGATCCCTGCTTCGTTTGAACATTCAAATATAATTCACATGTATGTTCTCATTGCTCATTTAGTTCAAAAGATCATTATTATACTTATAAATCTGCTTGTTTTATGCTCGATAGGTACTTGAATGCAAACCGGCTAACCGAGCAAATGCAAAGAATTACAGGAAGAACAAATGTGTAAGTGATTAATATTTAACTTATGAGGTTTTACATGGAAAACAAAGAGATTAAATGATGATATACCTTCTTTCGTATATTGATTGTAGAGACGTTTCTAATAACAATTTTACATTGGAAAGTTCATCAAATGAAGATTGCCCACAAGAGAACAAGTAATGAATAGATAGATTTTTTCAGATTCGATGCTCCATTTCGGTTTTTAAACACTCGTTTATGTATGTGCTTGCTTTAGAAACATGGTGGAGAGTCACTCATCAGCACCAAATAATTCCTTTGAAGTAAGTATGTGCTTCAAGCAAGGATTCCCATGTTCGGATCATACGAAACGAAGTAAGTTCCTATCATTACACTGTTGAAATATCCCACATCGTGGAAATACAAAACTCCTAGTTTACAAGAAAGTAATATCACAATTAATTGGCTTATCAAACATTTTTCAAAGTAATTCACTTCTCTTATGGATTGGGCTACACGGACAATGTCCTGTCTCCCGGCCAAGTGAATCTTGAATTTCTTTATAGACCAATGGCCTTTCTTCACTTGCAAAATGAACTTGAACTTGTGAGTAAAGCATAATTCTTATCCTTTTTTCTCTTGTATCGAACTCTAAATATGCAGGGAATTACTATCTGCATATTAATTGCGGTGGAGAAGGCATAAACATCGGGAATGTGTCTTATGAATCGGATAAAAAAGATGGCAACTTTGCTTCAATGTATTACTCTAGCCCTGAGCTGAAATGGGCATTTAGCAGCACTGGAAAGTTCATGGAGAATGAGTTTCCCGACAGATACATTGCAACGAATATTTCAACTGGTTTAAACTCAACATCATATGTACCGGAACTTTACCGAACCGCACGGATTTCGCCTCTTTCCCTTACTTACTACGGTCTTTGTCTTGGTAACGGAAGTTACAATGTAACACTTCACTTTGCAGAAATTATGTTCACAAATGATAGTACATTTAGCAGTCTTGGAAGGCGTTTGTTTGATGTATATTTGCAGGTAAATCGTATAGATACATTGATGAGGATGAATGTAGTTAAAGTTTGATGTTTGCAGGGGAATTTGGTTCTCAAGGATTTTGATATTGTAGCTGAGGCTGGTGGTCCTTGGAAGCCTATTATGAGAAGCTTTCGTGTTTTAGTAACAAGTAATACGCTAAAGATCCATCTTTATTGGGCGGGAAGAGGAACGACTGCTATACCGCAACGAGGCACTTATGGTCCTCTCATATCAGCAATTTCAGTACATCCTAGTATGTTAATCATTCAATAATTATGAATGTTTTCGTTTTTGTTTACGTTTGTTCGCTCATTATGAGCCTATTACTACGCGGAAATGTCGCATGAAAATTGCATTGTTGTTTACTTGGATCTCAAACTGTGATTTCATTGCAGATTTTACTCCACCTCTCGAACCACTAGATTCGTCTCATTCGCCAGTTGAACGGAGATATCTTGGGGCTGGTACCGTGGCTGGGATTACTGCCGGAGTATTTTCTATGCTCGTTTTGATAATAGGAGTACTTCATATGAAAGGCTATCTTGGAAGCAGAAAACCTCCTGGTAAGAAGCTACACTTGTTACTTAACCATTTTTCGGATTACATAAATGCTGCAAAAGCCTAAAGTTCGAGCATTCAACTTCGAGATTTCTTAGTCAACTTTTCGAAACGTGTCACGACTTGTCTTCCCACTTACACGATATTATCTGCTTTGGACTAGACTAACCTTAATGACCCTAACCTAGTCCCCATGGATTTACTTTTTTCCCAAACTCTAAACTTCCGGTGGATCATCTATCTTGGGTAGTGGATCATTATATTGGGTGAGCACGCTTAATTTTCCAGTTCTACTGTAATACTTATCACTTTGTTAAGGAAAAGACCTTGTACAAGTTATGGACGAATCATTTTCTATCTATAACCGATGTTGGGATTTACTTAAGGTGCCTCACACCCCCGAGGGATCTTACAAAACGAAAGCTGAAGCCCTTGTTGTATAAAACACTGACAAAATGTTGACACAATCTTTTGGTCCATGCACAGAGTTCAGTGGTATGGATCTTCATACAGGTCTATTCACATTAAGACAGATAAAGGCAGCAACTAATAACTTCGATCCGGCTCACAAGATCGGAGAAGGCGGTTTCGGATGCGTCTACAAGGTACTCAACATTCATCTTTGTAATACAACCAAATTCAGTAAACATATTGGTGTTCGTTCGAACAGGGCTTATTATCCGATGGAACAATAATAGCAGTAAAACAGCTATCGTCGAAGTCAAAACAGGGTAAACGAGAGTTTGTGAATGAAATAGGAATGATTTCGGCACTTCAACACCCAAATCTTGTTAAGCTTTATGGATGCTGTGTTGAAGGAAATCAGTTCTTGTTAGTCTACGAGTACATGGAAAATAATTGTCTCGCTCGTGCTCTATTGGGTAAGCTCTTAGATGGGATCACACTATTTCGTAACTCGATGATTCGTTACGCTCTTATTTCAGGTAAAGATGCTGCTTTAAAAAGCAAGTTAGATTGGAAAACCAGACAAAAAATATGCCTTGGAATAGCTAATGGCTTATTACATCTACATGAAGAGTCAAAGCTGAAAATAGTGCACAGAGACATTAAGGCAAGTAATGTTTTATTGGACAAGGATTTCAATGCAAAGATATCGGATTTCGGTCTAGCAAAGCTTCACGATGACGATATAACACATATAACAACCCGAGTTGCAGGGACAATGTAAGCAAGCACATTTTTTTCTTAATCCCTAAACTATATAAAGTTTGTTTAAAGGTGTGTTTCGAATAATATATGCAGTGGATATATGTCACCGGAGTACGCAATGCGAGGTTATCTTACACCGAAAGCTGATGTTTATAGCTTCGGTGTTGTGTTACTTGAACTTGTGAGTGGAAAAAGCAACACTAATTACAAGCCAAATGAAGATGCTGTATATCTTCTTGACTGGGTAATTCTTTTCACATTTTTTCATGGAGATAACACAAGATCTGAAACTTTTTTTGAACCAGGCTTATGTATTGCAAGAGAGAGGGAGCTTACTTGAATTAGTAGACTCGGATTTAGGGTGTGAATACTCGTCGAAAGAGGCGATGTTGCTACTGAATGTAGCACTTTTATGCACGAATGCTTCGCCGACTCTACGCCCAAACATGTCTCAAGTTGTGAGAGTGCTTGAAGGGCATATAGATATTCAAGAAGTTATGTGTGATCCTGGATTTTCAACGGCTTGTTCAAAGGCTAAATCTGAAACAACACACTTTTGGCAAAACACAAGTTCAAGCCAAGAGATGTCAACACAGACAGGGCTTTCTGATTCCTCAGTGTTGCTCAATGAGATGGAGCAAAACAAAACAAGCATCCTATGAAATCTTAAGGTGTTTATTTTGGAAATAATATGGGGTTTAGGGTTTATGGTATAGAGGTTTCAAGGTGCTTGTGACTTATTATAAATGATAAAGACTGCTTAGTGCTTAATTTACTATTGTTAAGTAGTAAGAAAGTACGTTTTAAAACAACTCAAATCTTAATTGGCCCCAAATACACTGTTGAAAATAATATTCAAACAGAAAGACATGTTTGTGACATCCAATCCAACAACTTCAATTATTGTAATAGCAAATATGTAAATAATTTCCTTTTGGTGACATTTTCCAAATTCTCATCTTTCTTCTAATTTGGGGCCCTCCATCTTTATTAGGTTTTGTTTTATACTTATAAGCTATGCTTTAAAAAGTGGTTGTTCAACTATTTAGGTGAATCTTAAAATTATAAGCTAAACCCTTAATTTATAAATGCAAACTCAAGTTTCAGTATTTTATTAATTTTTTATATCTATTTGTAGGGGTGTGCGTGGATCGGATAACCGGCTCTATCATCTTTTTTTATCCGATCCGATGTATACGGATCGGAAAAATGATGATTTGAAACCGATCCACAATAGTGAATCGGTTCACGGATCGATTTACGGATACCCTAATATTTTTTAAAAAATATAAATCATTATAAGAAATTACCACTAACCACAAAAAATGTTACTTATTTGCAAAACATGCAAATTATAAAACAACCAAAAAAACGCATGCAAATTATAAAACATGCATAAATTAAAACTTGAATTCAATACAAGAATTGAATTAAAACAAATGTTTGTAAACAATGAATTATTTTTTTCTTCTAAGTGCATAAATTTGAAAAAATAAACATAATTCACTTAAATATTCGTAATTACAACCTATAAAAATAAAATTAATTGTAAAATTAATTAAATTTTAAATAATAATATAAAATATCCAAACAATTATCTAACTTACTAGAAATATATCAATTTCAAAAATCAATTCCCTTACTTGATGTTCTTCCATATAAGTTATTTCTACAAAATAAGAATAAATATAAAAACATTAATATTAACAAAAAAAAACAAATATTACAATAATTGATATATATATATATATATCCAAATCATATAATTCTTATAAGTATTCATCCACACAAACTAGTGAAAAATGAAATTTATAATAAGAAAAAAATGTCTTACTATATATAACGTTTTAACTTTACAAAATTACAAAAAAAGAATATAATATAATAAAATATAATTTAATACAAATATCGGATCATATATGAATTTTGAAAAACCGTATCCGATCCGAAACCGCATATGACCCGATAGGGGTGTGCGTGGATCAGATAACCGATCTGATAAGGGTGGGCACGGGTCCGACCCAACGGGTTAAGGGTCGAACCAGTTGAACTCGTCAACCCGTTCGGGTTGGCCCAACTGGTTGAGAATTTCCCTTGACCCTTTAACGGGTTGACACGATGAGTTGAAAGTACGGCCCAACACGTTGACGTGTTGAAATAACCTAAACCCTATATTAAAAAACCTTCAATTACAATCTTAAAATTTAAAAAAAATCAAAATTGGCCCACTTCAACACTTATGGGTTGACGTGTGGAAAATCGCGGCCCAACTCGTCCAATGATATTTAGCGGGCTGGCCCACCGGTTGACGTTGTACGAGTAGGGCAGGCCCATGCCCACCCCTAGATCCGATCATCATTTTTATGATATAAAACCGATCCGCAATAGTGGATCGGTTTACGAATCGATTTGCGGATACCCTAATATTTATTTTTTAATTATAATTGATTTTAAGAAATTGCAAGTAATCACCAAAAAATGCTACTTATTTAATAAATATATAAATTATAAAACAATAAAAAAATTCAGAATTTTAAAACCTTCATGAAGTAAAACTTGAATTTAATACAAGAATTGAATTAAAACAAATGAATGTAAACAATTAATTAGTTTTTTGGTAAGAATTGCAAAAAATAAACATAATTCATTCAGATATTCGTAATCATAACCTATAAAAATAAAAATAAAATTAAATACATTTTAAATGATAATATAAAATATCTAAAGAATTATCTAACTTACTAGAAACATATGAATTTCAAAAATCAATCTACGATATTGATTACTTGATCTTCTTCCATATCGGTTATTTATGAAAAATAATAATAAAATATATAAAAATAATATTAACGGAGAAAATATATGTTTATAATAAGGAAAAAATGTATTACCATATATAAGTTTTAACTTTACAAAATTATAAAAAAGAATATAATATAATAAAAATATCGGTTCGGATATGAATTTTGAAAAACCCTACTCGACCGGAAACCGCATCCGATCCGATTCGATTAAGTCTTTGCAGTTCGGATAACCGAAAAATCAGTTCGATAACGGTTCGGTTACCTCGATTTTTCGGATCACCGGATTTTACTCGCTGGTTGGGAAGACTTTACTCGCTTAACGTTTCCCCTTTTTTAGAACCATGGCTGGAACCAGTAATCCAATCTATTGTCCATGATTTTAACTTTGTTTTTCAGGAACCTAGCTCGCTTCCACCGCATCGCCATATCGATCATCGAATTCCATTGATCCCAGGCACACAACCTAAGAAATTCTCGCCATATCGCATCCCTCATCATCTCAAAAACGAGCTGGAAAAAATCATTAAAGAACTCTCATAATCTGGTCTCATCCGTCCAAGTACAAGTCCTTTCTCTTCTCCGGTTCTCCTAGTCTCTAAGAAAGACGGTACTTGGAGAATGTGTGTCGACTATCGGTATCTCAATGATATTTCTATAAATCACCCATTTCCGATTCCTTTAGTTGATGATTTACTTGATGAATTGCATGAAGCTAAGTACTTTTCTAAGCTAGATTTACGTTCGGGATATTTTCAAGTTACAATGCATGATAGTGATATTTATAAAACTAGCTTTGCCACGCATTTGGGTCATTAAGAATTTCTTGTTATGCCGTTTGGTCTTGTAAATGACCATCTACTTTTCAATCGCTTATGAACTCAGTTTTTGCTTCGACTATTAAAAAATTTGTCCTTGTTTTTTTTACGATATTTTGGTGTATAGTAAGTCGTGGCAGGACATCTGAACACCTTCATGCAACATTCAGAATACTGCAGGCCAACTCTCTCTATGCAAAAAAATCCAAGTACTCTTTCGGACAGACGTCGATTGAATACTTAGGCCATATTATTTCTCTCAACGGCGTAGCAACAGACCCTTGAAAGATCTCTAATATGATCAATTGGTATGTTCCTAGATCCCTCAAAGAGCTTCGAGGATTCTTGGGTTTGACGGGCTATTATCATAGATTTATCCATCACTATGGCCTATTAAGTCAGCCACTTACACACTAATTGAAAAAGGACAGTTTCAAGTGGAATGAATCTGCCACACATGCCTTTAACACACTCAAGATTGACGTCAGCTCTGCTCCGGTCCTCACACTACCTGATTTCTCTAAGCCCTTCGTGCTTGAAACTGATAATTGTGACATTGGAATTGGAGCTATATTAATGCAGACCGATCATCCTATATCCTTTTTCTCCAAGGCCCTGGGAGAAAAATTCCAAGGTTATTACGTATACGAAAAAGAGCTAATTGTCGTGGTACATTCCATCTTGAAGTGGAAGCAATATCCAATGGGAAAAATCTTTTATATTAAGAGTGATCATCAAAGTCTACAGCTTCTCAAAAATCAGAGATTGGGAACTTTATTTCAACAAAAATGGATGGCAAAATTTAGGATTCAACTTTGAAATCATATACAAATCAGGAAAAGAAAATCTCGCAGCTGATGCTCTATCTCGAGTTGCCTCACTTTACTCGGTTTCAGCAATCCAATAGGAATGGCTCAAGGAAATACAACAATCACAAGCTAGCGGCCCAATCCTTAGCCCCATTCTGAAAGGCAAACTTCTACATTCTGAAGCTTTTCTTGAATATTCACTTCATGGAGAGTTGCTTTCATATCGTGGCCGCCTATGCATCACCAATGAACCTGACATCAAATGTCGTATTTTCTCATCACTACATGCCTCTCCGATAGGGGGCCACACGGGAGTAACACCACTTACCACATGATTAAGTCTCTATTTTTTTGACCAAAAATGAAAGAAGATATAATACAATGGATTCGTTCTTGTGACATCTGCAGCCACATACACTATGACCGAGCTACCTCCCCAGGTCTTCTACAACCACTACCCGTACCTACAAAACAATGGGATAATATTAGTATGGATTTCATCGAAGGGTTGCCCACTTCTTCACACAGGAACTCCATATTGGTTATTGTTGACAGATTCACAAAGTACTATCACTTTATCCTATTAACTCATCCATATTCTGCTGAAATCATAGCCACAACATTTATTGATACCATATACAAACTGCACAGCCTTCCATCCAATATAATCTCCCACCGAGATGCCATATTTACAAGCAACTTTTGACTGAGCTATTCCGCCAAATTGGAATTCATCTCCGCCTATCCACGACGTACCATCCACAAACCGATGGCCAAACGGAGCATGTGAACCAATGCTTAAAAACATATTTACGGGGCATGTGTCTTGATCACCTTCACCAATGGACAAGATTTCTTCCGTTAGCAGAATTCTGGTACAACATTTCATACAACTTCAGCCTAAAGATGTCTCATTTCCAAGCATTATATGGTTACTCTCCCACTCTATTACCATGGGGAACTGCCAATTTCACCCCTTCTTCACCCACAGTTGATTTTTATTAAGAAAGGCAGGACTTCATCAACTCACTAAGAAATAACTTGCTGCAAGCTCAACAGAGGACCACACACTTTACGGATCGCTACAGAAGTGAACAAACTTTTGACATCGGGGATTTGGTTTTCTTGAAACTACAACCCTACAGACAGAATTCCATTTCATTGAGGAAAAATATGAAACTACCAGCCCACTATTATGGCCCCTATCCGATCATATCCCGCATTGGCCGCACAACTTACAAATTGGATTTACCACCGTCTTCTAAATTTCACCTCATTTTCCATGTGTCACTCCTAAAGAAACATATCAGCCTATCTTGCAATCCACTGCCTCATATCCCTAACCTTTCACCCTCTGGGACCCTTATACCACACCCTCAACAAGTCCTTGGCCGACGTGTAACTAACAGATGCAACAAACCGATTACACAGCTGTTAATCCAGGAAGGTCTCTCATCCAACAAACGCTACTTGGGAGGACCTCCCATGGATCCGACGTCGGTTTCCACAATTCGATCCTTGGGGTCAAGGATCGCCCTCAAGGGGAGGTAATGTCACGCACCATAATCGCTCACCGTCATTAAACAATGCTCCCTCTTTTGCATGACAAGAAGAGACTCTCCAAGAAACAGTAGATGAGGACAAGATCGATGAAGAGCACATCGGGCTGATAGAAGAATCTTATGGAGCAGTCCACTGATAGGAATCAAGACGTTTGGCCCACCAAGCCCAATAGGCCCACTTTTGTTATTACCGTTAGAATGCTACCTTTGAATGACAATTTTTACTCTACAATTGAAATATGACACGCCATGCATTTCCGAAGAAAGACATAAGGCTACATCAATTTCAATTAAAATTCATTATACTTACCATATGAACTAGCAATATTAACATTTCTTATAAAACACATATATGTCAAAATATGTATATTTACATAACATAAGTTCTCAACTCACACAACATTCAAAACAACATCATTTCTAGACATCAACATACTTTACATACCTAAACTAAAAAAAACATAACGTAGGGTTTTTCTTCAAAATTCACCTCTAAGGTGTTTCTCGATCCTAATGACAGCCGATCAACCGATCTAACGCTCTAAAGATCTACCTGAGGGGGTAACGGTCATGTGTCTGAAACAATTAAGAAAACAAATGCACAAGATGCCATATAACAATGAAACAATTAATCATAACAAACAATAATTCACACGTGATTAACTGCACTTTTTTTCTTTCGTTACCAGAAAAGGTCTGGTAACCCCTCCAAGACTTGTGGCTTAAGCATCATCACAATCTCAGAGATCAATCTTTCCCCCTGCTTCACCTCAAGAGAAACAAGAAGCGCTATCAACTTATTTCCTTCTTGGATCCACTTTTTCTCATATAGTGAGCACTCACAAGTGTTTACCATGTAACCCCACACTTTTCTTTCTCTTTTATTTACAAGTATGTCTGTTCATTAGCCATATCCATGGTAAAACCATGTTTCCAGAAGTGTGCGTCCACAACATCTCGAATTTTCACATATCACATAATTTCAGAAAGTAAAAACAATGAAAGTGCAGCAGACCTTTCTTCCCACCAGATCAAATTTGATAGCCGAAATGATATCTTAAAATCATACCAAAATTTTTAGTGAAATCCAACACATAAGACTACAATATTCAAAAAGAATCATATCATTCAGAGATCGCAATCGTTCCTGAAAATTCCCCAAATACAGCACACATGCTGGTGCCTCAGATAGGAAACATTTTTTGCGTCACTTCAAAACATTTAGTATAACTTTTTCTCTGTTTCCTTCTTTACGTTGAACTAAATTTTAACAGAAAATAGACTCAAAGAGAAACAAATCTATATAATATTTGTATCCAAAATCGTTTCCATAAAGTACCAGAAAATTCAATAACACAACTAAGCACATATATGCTAAAATAATTTGTATTACTTATCTCATACTCAATCATGATGTTTACCTCTAATGTTCTTGATGTTTTTCCTCAAGAAACATGTTCCTAAACACCTGATACTTCTTCCCCTGATGTGGGACACTTAGTTAGCTCCTAAACACCAAGATTACAGATCAAAACGAATCAAATCACCTTAGATTTCTTCCTTTGTTCCTTGCTGCGTTTCTGGTTTGCTGTTCTTCCTTATCCTTTCATATGAAAGACTAATTTGTCTATTTCCACCGCCTCAACCTCTATTTATATGTCTTACACACGTGGTTGTGTATATTTTAATGTTTAAATGGTTAACCAATCATAATTTGTTAACTAAAACTTGATTCTTAAGTGTTAAGTTACATTGTGTTCTTGTCTCTTCTTTTCCATGCTTTAGTCACATTTATCTTGTCAAAACTTACTCATTTATGGCTATAATTATGTATCATAATAAGATTAATTTAATCCACATCATCTCTAATCACCCGTCTAGGTTTCGAAAATTTCAGGTCTCACATTTTCAATTCTGTATTTAAACAGAGTAACCCGAATAGGGAATGAGTTTTTGCTAATGAAATTTCAGATTTCCCTACTTGCTCTTCTATCCTCTATCCTCTATCCTACTCCCAACTATCTCCTCTCTTCCCTCTCCTTATTCCCCTTCGACGATCTGAGATCTTCACACATGAGGAGACCGAGTTGGAGTCGCTGTGGACTAAGGGGGGCTCAATAGGTAGAGTCATGGTAAGCCTCGAGAAACCTGCTCACCGCAACCTACTTTCCCCAACATGTCAATATGTTCTAGATGTTGATCGACTAGGGGAAACAACTCAAGTGCGTCACACATATCCGCTTTGATGGATTGAAGGGGAGCGATCGGCCTTGTCATTACTAGGACCGACATGGCGAGGCACCCCCATGACCTCTTCCCTTGGCACCCTGATCCAGAAGAAGCAAGACTCTCAGTCGTGGATGGAGTCCTGTCCACCAGCTTGCAATCCGCTTGGCGGGTGGAGAAGTAGAACAACCGCCTGTCCCAACTATGCTTTTCAGTTATATAACCCTAAATATTTAAAAAAATAAAAAAATATTGCCGGAAAAAGTGAAAAAAAATATTTATATTTTTTATTATTTGAAATTTTATGTAGGTTGAATTATTCGCCTTGGACATGTATTAGCAAGGATATGACATATATTTGAATATTCAAACCCAATGTGGATTTGAGACAGATATAAATTTGAAATATTTAGTGGTGAAACGGGCGTGGATTTGATCAAACCCGACCCAAATCCTATCAATTGACATCCATAAGGCTCACTGTATCGGCGGACAACACCATATGGAAATACGATGCTGTCCGCCGATTTTCCTCCACGTCGGCGCCCATGGTTACATGGGCCCGATGTCACCGCGGAAAAATACATTCCGCGGAGAGGGGCTTGGGCGCCCCTTCTCCGCGGAAATGACGGTTTTTGGGAGTTTTTGTAGGTTTCAGATCTACTCACATAGTCTGAGGCTCCTTTGGTGGAGCCTGAGAGCCCTCAACGCCGTTTCTTCATTTGCTTTCTCTTTCGCTTTCTGCCCAAGAACACCGCCCCTCCTCCGCTGCCGTTGTTCTATCTTCTCATCTAGGTCATTGCAAACTCGCGCCTCCATACCCTCAGCAAGCTTCTCCTTGCTGGGCTGCCGATGTACGTTTATATCCCTCAAACGTTGTTTACCTTACAATCAATCTCTAGTAATTTCTTCTGATGATATGCAACAGGCGAAGCCTCATCTGCTATGATTGTTCTTTTTTAGGTGGAGGATGTTACCGTTTTCTTTGGGATTTAGAACTAATTGATTTTGGTATGATTCTTCTCTGTAAATGGAGAATGGAGAGCTTCNGGAGTTGCACACCTGAAATAATACAATAATTGTTATAATACAATAATACACACTTGAAATACTAGCAAAGTACATCACTATATATCATAAACAAATATATCCTTACTTTGGATTCAATGAATATGCTAGAGCATGCAATGGTGTTATGCATTTCACGCGTCTTTTCTCTAACACATCATGAACAACATCCCAAAAAAAAGATTGTTCTTCCGGTTGTTTTTTCTCATGTACATAAATTATTGCTTGCACCTTTGCTATTGTCATTCTCCATATCGGATAAACCATATGAAGACTCGGGTTATCAGTGTCAAAAAATCGGATCATACCATAAATATGATCAGTGAAATCTATTATGTAATCAATCTCTTCCCAAAATGTTTCTTCTAACAATTTTTCTCTAATTGCTCTCGCCTTATTCACATCATCATTTCTATAACAATTCCACTTCTCATCAACAACCATGGCTCTTAGAAAACAACCAATTTTTTTGAATCTTTTCATCATAACAATAGCAGAAGCAAAACGAGTGTCCACAATATGCAACATCTGTAATTTGGAGAATTGCTTAAAGATAGCTAACCTCATTGGATGTTTAACAATGAAATTCTTCACCAAAAGAATGGAATCTACAACCTTGTTTATCCAACTACATTGAGCATAAGCAAAAGCATTTTCTTCTGTGTTTTTTGGATGACATATATTTTTCATAACCAGATTCACAGTATGCACAACACAAGGTGTCCAAAAGATCTGCGAAAAAAAATTAAACAAAAAATATAATGTTAAGTACATAATAATAAAACAAATTTATATTTTTCAAATACCTGAGGATACTTTCCTTCTATCATCAAACCTGCGGCTCTACAAGAACTAGCATTATCTGTAATTATCTGCACAACATATTCTACTCCAATCTTCGAAATAGCATCATCCATAAGTTTTGCAATGAATAAAGCATTCTTTACTTTACCTTCACAATTTATTGCTTACAAAAACATAGGACCATCATCATTTACCGCAATAAAATTAATAAGTGGTCTTCTTTGAGGATCCGACCATCCATCCGACACTAAACTAACCCCTTTAGAAGGCCAAAAACTCATTCTTTTATTCATTGTATGCTCAATTCTACGTCTTTCATTTTTTAAAAGTATCACTCGAAGGGCATCGTAGGAAGGAGGACTATAACCTGTTAAAATAATCATTAAAGAAATAGTACATTAAAATGATCTTAAAAATCTCAAATGCTCTCAAAATATTTAGACGCACCTTCAATTTTACATGCAACGGCTAACAAAGCAAATGTTCTTTTGTAGTGAGGGTTACGTGCAAGATTAAAAGGAATACCCCCAGAATAAAACATTCTTGCAATTTCTGCATCTAGTTCGTCTCTAAAATTTTGTTTGAACATTTCTGTTAGTGTTGGTTGTCCACTACTACACCTCTTTTTGGAATTATCTTCTTTCAAGGAATCCAATAAACTATCATAAGTAGATGAAGAACTCTTACTTAAAATAGGACGGGATACCAAATTCTTTGTGTAGTCATTTTGCAACAAAGACATTTCTTCGATATCCTTC